>SNQJ01S0001036.1:14249-31542 GCA_010110895.2 Picea sitchensis
ATTATTCAAGCCATGTACATGAAGTGATATGGTCTAAGAATGTCCAGTCATAGTGAAGACCAGGGGTAGGTATTGTCCATGGGTGCCTTTGTAGGAGGTGAGTTGTACCCGTCATGGATGTAGTTTTTTCCAATCCCCTTCATTGCCTTTATTCTTTTCTTATTTATTACTTTTTCTTTCTTTTTTACTTCAAGGTTTGAACAAAGGACACTGCCTTGGCATGGTGACTAGAGCTGACAACGTTACCCACTAGTATTTTCGCAGAAATGATAAGGCTGGCTCATGATGAGACCCCCTTTCCCTTGGCCATGCAACGAAAGGTCATTGTCGTAGTGTGGTAACCAGATAATGACAATGTCATACAGCTAGATACCTATGAACATAATGGGCCGACTCGTGATGAGACCTCTCATCCTCTTGGTTAGGTCTTGTTTTATTATTTTTCTTTGGGTCCCTTTTGTTTCTTATCGTGAGGCCTTTTATTTCCTTCTTGGGGATCCCTGGGTGAGGCATATCTAGGTTTTATTTCCTATGTCTTTTATCTTTTACCAGCTGCTTTTACCCCTTGATCCTTTAGCCCCTTCTTCCCACAGGACAAAGTGTAACCCCTCAATGGTCATCCTAATGCCCAGACTAGGGGAATGGGATGGATGTATGGGAGATAAGATGTAAAATGATTGTATGGCGGGAGCGGACGATGCCTCTTTAAATCCTCCCTGGTGGCTAACCAAAACCCATGGATACAAGCTTGATAGGGCACCCCATTAATCCCCCCAACAATGGTCAAGTGGGTTAGTGTAAGATCCAAGCAGTTGTCAGAAATGTAAGGAACCTAATGCATATATAAGAAAGTTATAATGATCAAACATGACACATACCATGATACCTGGACCAACTACCTCATGGAGCAAGAGTCTTTTCTGACGCAAGTCCAAGCTGATGGTTGTGGATGTTGCTGCTGCTGACATGACAATTCTGGCGAAGAAGAAGAAGGATGGGCCCTCCAAGGCCATGCTCAGGTCAATCTTTCTCTCAGTACTCCATGTCTAGGACCTGTGGGCCTCGAGACATGATCTCCTAGTTATCCCTAGAAAACGGGGATAACAGGCATGAACAAGGTCCAATACTTGGGATACATTGTTGATGAGCATGGGGTACATGTTGATCCATCTAATATCCAATTCATCCGTGTCTGGCTAGCCCCGACCACACTGACCAAGCTTTGGAGCTTCTTGGGACCAGCCAACTTCTACCGATGGTTCATGTTGGGATTTTTTCATATTGCATGGGCCCTCATCCAGGTGACCAAGGGTGGTGGTAGGGACAATTTCATGTGGGGGAAGGAACAACAAAGAGAATTCGATGATCTAAAGCATCGCTTGTGCTCAGCTCAATACTCTCCTTACCTGATCTACAACAATCATTCGAGATTGAGACTGATGCATCTGACTATGCTGTGGGCGCAACTCTCACTCAACACGGTCATCCGATGGCATACCATAGTGAGACACTCTCAGATACTGTCTGTAAATACCCCACCTATGACAAGGAAATGTATTATGTTGTACAATCCTATTGTCAATGGAAAAATTACATTTGGGGAAAGGAGACGATCATACACACTCATCACAAGCCTCTGCAGTTCATACAAACACAAGAGAAATTACAGAACAACCACCATAAGAAGTGGTACACCCACTTGCAACAGTTCCATATCAACATCAAGTATAATGAATGTATCTGAAATCATGTCATTGACTGTCTTAGTCGATCTCCTGTGGTTTCACTCTCCATTGTGCTCCATTCTTGTGGACATGAAGCATCTGAGTGGCCCCAACTTTATCAACAAGATCCAGACTTTACTACCATCTATCAACTCTTGGGTACATGCACGAATCTCATCGATTTTCACATTCAGAACGAACTATTATGCCACCTCGGCCATATCTGTGTTCCTACAAGCGAGCGTGAAAATATGATTTGGGAATCCCACTACAGTTGGATGGCAAGGCATTTTGGCATGGAGAAAACTGTGCCTGTTCTTTAGAAACATTTTTATTGGCCAAAACTTCGACATGGCGTCAAAAAGTATATCAGATCTTGCACTGCCTATGCCATTGCCAAGCCATCCATCAAGAAGCAAGGCTTATACACCCCTCTTCCTACTCCCGAGAAGCCTTGGGAATCCATCTCAATGGATTACATGTATGGCCTTCCATCCACTAGGAAAGGAAGTGACTGCATATTTGTGGTCATTGATCAGTTTTTGAAGATGGCCATCCTCACAACCTGCAAGACGAATATCACAGTGGCATATACTGCCAAGATCTTCTTCGAACGAGTGTGGGTCCACTTTGGGATACCACATACCATCATCTCCGATCGAGACAACAGGTTCCCGAACACATTTTGGTCAAGTCTCTGGTCACTATTGGACACCAAGCTCACAAAATCCACTGCTTTCCACCCCCAAACAGACGGCCAAACGAAGGTCATCAATCAGATGATTGTGCACATCCTGCGGATGTACAACTCTAAACATCTATGTACATGGGATGAGAGTCTCCCCTATGTTCAACACAGTTACAACATGTCTCTCCATAGCTCTACCAACCATAGCCCATTTTAGGTGGGGATGGGATTCCAACCTTTGGAACCCATTGATGTTGCACTTCCTCTTTCCACCACACAGACATACTCTTCCCATGATCAATCTGCGACCGTCAAAGCCACCAAATTCATTGAGTGGATTCATCACATCTGCCAACAGGTCCACGATATTTTGCATAAATCCAATTCTAAGTACAAGAAATGCCATGATCAACACAGGGTACCATACCAGTTTTAGGTTGGCAACAAAGTCTGGTTACATTTGCAGAAGGAGCATCTCACAGGGCCCCATCAGAAGCTTCACCCACTTCGCTATGGGCCTTACACTATCACCAAGGCCGTGGGTAGGAATAATTTTGAGCTCAACACTCTACCCTTCCTTGGCCTGCACCCAGTGTTCAATGTGGACCTCCTTTGACCATATTTTCCACCATTATTGGACGCCTTAGAGATCACAAAACAAATGAAACCCATAGATCTCAATCATGACTGCATGGAATATGCATCCACTGATCAGATAGTGGACACACAGGTCAGGGGCACTCACCATAAAGGATCCAACTTTATTGGGTTGTCAAGGCAGGGCAATGCCTCCACCAAGGCAAGTGGCTCACCCGGGCCAAGTCCAACAAAATTTTCCTCACATGATGGGGGAAATCAATGCAATGGAGACCATTGCTTCCTAAGGGGGTAGGATTGATCTAGTTGGCTATTGGTGGCCACCCACCTATTCCAACTGGCTCTTCTTGTCCATTTTTAGTTCAACATGTTCTTCTGTACTTTTTTATAATTGTGGGTTCTACACTTCTGGGGCTGTCTGAAGCCCTACACATCTTCCAGGTGGATATTGGTGGCCTCTCACCTAATCCAACTAGCTTATTTTGTATGTTTTCATGTAAGCACATATTGTTGTACTTCCAAGGCCATTTTTCAGGCCTAAACAATGTTTTTTGGCTCACCACATTCAAAATGTAGATGGAGTCAGAGTTTGATGGAGTAATGTGTAGCTCTCTGAAATACCTTTCCAACGGGCTATCACCTGCCTAAAACGAAGGTTGTATGCAAAAGTTACGACGATGGGAAGTTGAGGTACCAACTTACCCATAGGGGCTCACATGACTTTTGACGTTTCACCTCCTAAGGTTAGGTTTTTGGATGTCTAGGATTTTGACATTCATGAGTAATATCAAAAAGGCCTCTAGAGCCTCATTGTAATTCATTCTTCTCATACGGATGCATGTAGTAGCCACATCTCTTCTCAGAGATAACTACCACCATTCGAGCAAGTGTTTCAGTTCTGCAACTTTACAATTTCAAACTATTTCATTATTCAATAGAAGATATTGTTTACTAGATATTTGTTTCATTCTTCATATCTTTGTGTTTATTGTATTCAGCCTGTTAAGCAGCTCGTTCCACTCCTAAATCCGGATCATAATCATTCCAAAGTATTTGAAGATATTCTTAGAGGTCTTCCACTCACTCGCGATCATGATCATGTTATTTACTTAATTCCTAGGAGTGTTCCTCCTAACATCAGGCCTTATAGATACCCTTATGCCCAGAGGAGTGAAATTGAGCATATGTTTGGAGAAATGTTAGAGGTTGGCATTATTAGACCTAGAGAAATTTATTAATCTACACCGATTGTAATGGTACTCAGGAAAGAGGGCTCATGGCATATGTGTCCAAATTATAGAGAGCTCAACAAGATCACCATTAAATATAAGTTTCCAATTCTCATCATTGATGAATTGTTAGATGAATTACATGGAGCAATCTACTTCACAAATTTGGATCTTCGTTTAGGGTATCGTCAAATTAGAATGAAGGAAGAAGATATCCCAAAAACAACATTCAGAACTCATGAAGGCCATTATGAATTTTTTGTCATGCCTTTTGGCCTTACGAATGCACCTTCCACATTCCTAGGGTTGATGAATTACATTTTCAAGCCCTTCCTTCAAAAATTTGTGTTAGTATTTTTTGATGGTATACTAATCTATATCAAGTCTTGGGAAGATCATGTTTGATCAAGGTGGATATTGGTGGCCACCCACCTATTTCAACTGGCTCCTTTTGTCAGCTTTTAGTTCTGCACGTTCTTTTGTACTTATTTGTAATTGTGGGTTCTACACTTTTGGGGTTGTCTGAATCCCTACACATCTTCCAGGTGGATACTGGTGGCCTCCCACCTAATATAACTAGCTTATTTTGTATGTTTTCATGTCAGCACATCTTGCTGTACTTCCAAGGCCGTTTTGGGGCCCTAAACAATGTTATTTTGGCGTGGCATAGTCAAACTATAGACAGAGTTAGAGTTTGAAGACATAATGCATATTTCTTTAAAATACCTTTCCAATGGGCTATCACGCACCTAAAACATAGATTGTATGCAAACGTTACGACCCCAAGAAGTTATTGTACTAACTTACCCAAACAGGGCCCACATGACTTTTGGCGTTTCATCTCCTAGGGTTAGGTTTTTGGATTTCTAGTGTTTTAACATTCATGTTTATCATAAAAGGGATTTCAGAGACTCATTGTAATCATATTCTTACGAATGAGTGTAGCCATCACATCTCTTCTTATAGATAAAGCTGCCACCATTCTAGCGAGTCTTGCACTTTGTATTTGTACAGTCTCTTTATAATTCTTTCATTAATAGAAATCAAGTATTGTTGTATCTCTCTGTTTTTGGAAATTTTCATGAGTATTTCATTGTAATATATTTTCTTTGATTTTGTTCCGAAAATAATCCGGACCAATGTTCGACATGTTGATAGGGTGTTACAACTACTAAAGGAGAAACAACTATATGTCAAACCATCCAAATGTTTCTTTGGGGTGAAGGGGGTAGAGTATTTGGGTCATATTGTATCTCATGAAGGTGTCAAGGTAGAACCTAACAAGATTAAAGCCATGATGGACTGGCTGATTCCCAATACATTGAAGAATCTTAAAGGATTTTTGGGTTGGACAGGTTACTACCATAAGTTTGTTTGGAACTATGGAAGAACAACAACACATTTAAATGTGTTAAATGAGAAGGATGCATTTTCATGGACTCCGGAGGAAACTCAAGATTTTGAACAACTTAAAGAGGCAATGTGCAAAGCTCCTGTCTTGAGCACACCAAAGTTCACAAAAACCTTTATTGTGGGATGTGATGCCTCGGGAAATGGCATTAGTGTTTTTCTCATGCAAGAAAGAAGACCCCATGCTTTTGAAAGTTGACCACTCAAGGGAAAGGACTTACACCAACCCATTTATGAGAAGGAAATGATGGCAATACTACATGCATTGAAGCAATGGTGCCCTTATCTAATAGGTGGGCACTTCAAGGTCAAAACAGATC
Organism: Picea sitchensis; assembly: GCA_010110895.2. NCBI lineage: Eukaryota > Viridiplantae > Streptophyta > Pinopsida > Pinales > Pinaceae > Picea > Picea sitchensis. The sequence continues at coordinate 20,218 of SNQJ01S0001036.1, forward strand.
ATGACAGTCTTAAATACTTCTTGGAACAAATACTATCTTCATAAGAGAAACACTAATAGGTGACCAAGATGTTGGGTTATGACCTTAAAATCATTTACAAAAAGGCGAAGAAAAATGTTGTGGCATATGCACTCTCAAGAAAGGATGAAGATGTTGAGGAATTTCTCCGTGTTATCTCTATCATCCAACCTAATTGGATAACATAAGCAAGGGATGAATGGAAGAATGATGAAGAAGTGTGGACTCTCATTCAAAGGTTGCAACAAGATTCCAGTGCATCCAATACATTTACATGGAAAAATGATTCACTATGGTATAAATATTGCTTAAATTTATGTAAGAATTCCCAACTCAAACAAAATGTACTTTTGGAATTGCACAACTCTCTAGTAGGAGGGAACTCAAGATTTTTGAAAACCTATCACAGGGTCGAGAGGGAATTTTTTTGGGATGGCCTTAAAACTGATGTTCAAAGGTTTGTGGTAGAATGTTTGGTTTGCCAACAAAATAAGGTGGAAATAGTTAAGACCCCAGGTCTTTTATAGCCACTAACCATTCCAAGTCAGCGCTGGGAGGAGGCTTCCATGGATTTCATCACATGGTTACCAAAGTCTAAAGGAAAGAGTGTCATCATGGTGATTGCCAATAGAATTACCAAGTACACACACTTTTGTGCACTCTCTCATCCTTTCAAAGCCAATACAGTTGCTACCGCATTCATGGAGAGAATTCAAAATCTAAATGGAAGCCCAAAGATTATTCTAAGTGACAAAGATCCCATCTTCACTGGACATTTTTGGACATAATTATTTTCTTATTTGGGTACTCAATTGGCTCATAACTCATCTTATCATCCTCAATATGATGAACAAACTGAGATAGTGAACAAATGTATGGAAGGATACCTTTGTTGCTTTGTCTCTGATAAACAAACACAATGGTTCAAGTGGTTACCCTTGGCAGAATGGTGGTATAACACTTCCTTTCATACTGCAACAAAAATGACACCATTTATGGTGCTTTATGGATATCACCCACCATCTATCACTTTTTCTCTAAAAGAAAAATCTAAGGTTCAAGCAGTGGAAGATCACATCGAGTATCAATAACAAGTTCTCCAACTCTTAAACGACAACCTGACCATTGCACAAAATCGCATGAAACAATGAGCATATCAACATCGTAGTGAAATAAGTTTTGAAGTAGGGGATTGGGTATTTTTAAGACTACAACCATACAAACATATGTCCCTCAAGCAAGCTAAGAGGGATAATAAATTATCACCGAAGTACTATGGCCCTTATAAGATGTTGCAAAATATTGGTACTATGGCATAAAAATTGGAGTTGCCTGCATCTTCACGAGTACACCTTGTTTTTCATGTTTCATGCTTAAAGAAGGTTATAGGTGACAATATCCTAGTTCAAACTATATTTCCAGAACTTGACAAGGAAGGAAAAATCATATTGGAGCCTGAAGCTATCACTAACACAAGAATTCACCAACTGAGGAATAGATCAATTTCATAGTATCTCATTAAGTGGAATAAAGTACCTGCTGAAGATTCCATGTGGGAAGATGAGTCTTTTATACATAAGCATCCATAACTACTCAAGCGTTGATGACAACACTTTTTTGAAGGTGAGGGGCATTCTAAGCCCAAATTCGTGGCACATTACCCCTTAATTGGGGCATATTACATTAGTTTTGTTATTTTATTTATGTCGTCTTGGCCCCATTAGTTGTAATTGTACCTCCTAGTCTCCTATATATACCAAGGAAACCTTTTCATTTGGAATCATCTTGTATTTGTGAATTCATATGATGTATAAGGAGGTTGCCCCCTCGAAGAGGCTTATTATTTGAATTTTTCTTTTTGTCAAGACATTGAGTACTTATTTTGAGGTTTTTACGCTATTTTGATATTTGGTTCTTAACATTACCTAGACACTAAAATAAGATCATAGATACTCTCACAAGAGTTTGACTATCATGATACAAACTGTCAAAGTAGTGTAGATGATGTAAGATACATAGTTAGTCTTTTGATGAACTATTGATTTCAAGATCACAAATCATAGTACATTGATTAAATTCTTAATCATCGAAGGGCTCGACGGTTTTTCAATTCTATCATCCAATCATTCAATCACTCACCCAATCTTTCTTTAATGCTAAAGGAATATCCTAATAGTTGAAACATTGTTATCTACCCAACCAAAGGAACAACAAGTATTGTAGCATAGCAACAATTTACAAACAATGAAGATCACAACCAATTATAAGGCGGTCATCAAATTTGATTTTTGAAAGTTAACCTTAGCTCGTACAACTTCAATAAAATTATTGAGCACTACTTTATAGGAACTAGCTTCTATTGCCAAACCCATTTGCATAGTATCGAGGTAACAACAACCTCCAATCCTCTTAATAGAGGAACACCATTGAGCCACTTCAAAATAAATGGACTTCTTCATGCTAAAATATACAAGAATACCCAAGTCGGTAGGTCTTCTTCATTGCACTTTGTAGCAAAAAATTTAGTTGGAACTCAATTCACCAAAAAAAAGCAATATTGATTGTTCTAAGTAAGGCTCTCCCCCATAATAGATAGGAAAAAATGTCATTACAACCTATCATATACTTTCTCTATATCCATGTCAAGGAACATCGCTATAACTTTTGCATAGCGTTCTCCTATTTCATTGCACAAGCTTCATTAACAATAGCTATGTTAACTCTCACTTAGTGTAGAGTCTAGAAATCTTGTTAAAGTTTTCTTCTATGAAGCTAAATGCCCTAATCTAGAAATGCATTCTTGAAACACTCTTAGATATTTTCCTAATTTTTTTTTCATCTCTTTCTCCCCTCTTTTAAAGATCATTTTTTTTTACTCCACCCTCCTATATAAGTTTAAGAGGTTAGCTCATATGTTGATTAATGTGGTTGGGTATTTGGCTAGTTCCTTGCCTAATTAGAATTTCTCTAATTGAGGTACACTCATTTATCAACAAATTTACTAAAAATACCAACCATTAATGTGAAAGAATATTTTTTTTAGTTTTTTATCCATACAGAAATTAAAAAATTATTGATGAAAGAGGCCTCTTTCATACTAAACTCTAAAATGCCCCTTTCAATACAATGGAAAAACATATAAGATAATAAGGTGTCCTCCATCTATAATTTATGAATCAAATAAAAAATTAATTATAAAGATGAACTGTTTTTATAATCTGTAATTTTTGGATCAACCAAATTTTAAAATATAATTTGGAGAATTCGTTTTAGTTAGGTGTTGTTGCATTGTTAAATACACTTATGCTTTAGTAAAATATAAAATAGAAAGATAGTGAATTTGAATAAAAAAAACTTATAATAGTACAGAGTTTTCAGAATGGTTTGCTGAAAATAATTGAAAATTGAACTGCAGTAGCCTACATTTCCATATTGAGAACAGCAGTAGCCTACATTTCCATATTGACAACAGAAGTAGTAGTGTACAGAGCTTATATATTTTAAGGATGTAACACAATGAATTGAAAATAATCCTTCTAAGTGAGCCACGAGGGTTCTCTAATAGGTTTGAATATACAGAGCTTTTGTCATTGGGAAGGAAGGAAAATGAATATATGGATAAATTTAGCATTGCAGGTGCCAGGAATAACCCTAGGCCACTGAAATCACAGCTGCAGTCTTGGTTTTAGTAATTGCCCAGCTAGCATATAGTAAAGCAAACTGTTCAACTGTTGGCACTACATAACCTGGTAATGACCGACTAGCAAAGTTTGTTTCGAAGATAGCGTATCAGTAAAGCAAACTGTTGGCGCTACATAACTTGATAGTGACCGACTAGCAAAATTTATTTCGAGGATGGCGTATCAGTAAAGTAAACTGTTGGCAGCTACATAACTTTTGATAACGGTCGTTTACGAATCGGCCAACTAACGTGTGAATATATATATAGAGAGAAATCAAACGTTTCAACGCAAATAATGTATACACGACTCTACGAGAGGCGCTAAAATGTGACTCGATATTGGCTTATAAATAGAACCCCACCAGCTCTCGAACCCAGAAGCTGAGAATCGAAAAACACAAACCATAAAAAATAGTAATTACAGAAATGTCTCCCAGTCTCAGCTCAGAAGAATGCTAACTCGGGAGCAATCTTTTCTTTCGAGTTCGGCTTTTTAAATAAAAAATGAGCCTGAATCTGACCAAATTTTTAAGGATACGCTGAGTTTCACATGGATCAACGTTCCATACATTTCAGAACCTTATTCCAAAAATTATCCTACAGTTTAACCCAAATACTATAGTTTTTCAAGTTATTCTGTAACATACCATGGCCCCTCACTAACCTACAACTAGCACAGCCACTCAAAACCGTGGCTGATGAATGCCGAAAGGCGGGGACAGAAAATGAAACACACAGCCAGAAAATGAAAAGCACAACCAGAAAATGAGCGTTTACAGTCAGCACAGTCAGCATGCTAAATTCAAAGTTTAATCATTTAAACGTGACAATCATATAGTGCTACAGTAATTTCTTAATATGATTAGGTAAATGTTAAAAGGTAAACAAGTTAACGGATGCATTCAAAAATACAAGGAAGTTATGAAGAGGAAATCACATTCATTGCATTTTCAATTATTAGCCATTAAATTAAAAAGTGATTAATTATGCTCATTATCAATAGATGTACGTCTACTTAATAACATACGCCTTTCTATTTATATATGTGTCATGCAGTAAGAAAAAAAAAAGAACCCACACAACCTCACAAGCTTACAGTACGAAATACAATTGCAAGCAAACGTTACTTACTTTCGTACAAAATCTGATTAAATTCTGTACTGATTTCCCTCCCTTCAGTGCGCTGAAAGCGTTAAATATTCTGACAAAAACATGTTCACTGAATTGTGCTATCTCGATTACCGATTGGACAACTTTTATATATATATAAAGTAAGCGAGAGGATAAACATTGTCAAAATGTATTGTACTTCTGCTATTTCGATTCCCGATTGGATCCCTTAGTCTAAAACGTTCCGGCCTCTTTTCCTGGGGTATTTGCTGGAAATTTTGTCTGAAATTGTTGTATATGTAGATTTGAGTGGTTAATTTTGTGTAATCCTAGTGCTTAAGGGTTTTTTAACGGCTTTGGTTACCTGTTCTATGAAATGGTCTCGGATTCTACAGAAATAATCATTTAAATCTACTAACCCAACAATTTTTTGCCGGATTTCAAGCAAATATTTCGTAGAATCTTTAGCCTAAAACACGAGAAATGCATTTAAACAACACAAAATTGTGATTCTCTATAGATAAAGTAAAGTAAACTAGAGAATAAATAGTGTCAAAATGTCCTAGATACTACCTAAGATGAAAAGCTCCATAGTTCAGTGGACAAGAATAAACTATGCACACATTTAAAAAAAAATACTCTAAATAAAATATTTCCTTTCCAATTATTTAAAATGTTAAAATTTAATGAACAAATAGATAAGTTGAAATTTTAATAGAAAGTAATAATAAACACACTTTGTAATTTCAAATATAAACTTTTGATGGGTTATATATATACATTAATAATAATACAAATTCATAACTAGCCATGTTTTGTGAGGAATTTCAACTTGTTAAAAATGACAATATAAAACTTAAAACACAATCATAAAATCAAACATTCTTATGAACACCCATATAAGAGAGAATGTAATCTATGTACCCATAGGATGTATGAACACTACATCTTATATCCATATTTTGAACATACCCTAGTCCTACTTAACCATGGCAAGTCATGTTTATTCTAGATCTCATTAGGAAAGAACAAATTGCACTAGATCTTGGCATTTGTTGAAGGGTGATAATCCAATCAAAAAATTGTAAATGCAATGAAGAGATCCTACTAGTATTCAAGGCCTCTAGGAACATGATAATCTAGCATGACCACATCCATTGTTTATTATTTAGATTGATATGTTTATGATTTGGAGCTTCCCAAGATCCATAGAAACGTGAAACCCCATATAAGAGAGGATGCAATCTATGTACCCATAGGATGCATGAACACTACATCTTATATCCATATTTTGAACATACCCTAATCCTACTTACCCATGACAAGTCATGTTTATTCTAGATCTCATTAGGAAAGAGTAAATTGCACTAAATCTTGAGGCCTTTGTCGAAGGGTGATAATCCTATCAAAAAACTGTAAAAGCAATGAAGAGACCCTACTAGCATTCAAGGCCTCCAAGAGCATGAAAATCTAGCATGACCACATCCATTGTTTATTATTTAGGTTGATATGTTTATGATTTGGAGCTTCTCAAGATCCATAGAAACATGAAACTAAAGGAAATTACTCAAGAAGACCACCAATTACGTTAGTTTTATTGATGATATTGATTGGTCACTTTATCTCTCGAACCATGCTAAAATGCATGATAGAGTGGAATGTTAGAGCATAATTTCTAATGCATAAGTTTGATGATAATAAAAATTATGTTACCTTCTCCCTAGCTTTCTTAAGAATCTCACAAATTTATTTTTCCGAGCATTAATTCTACAAATAATATTTCTTCTTGATCATGGGTTGGGGATGAGGCATGGGGGAAGAGAGCTATGGGACATTCTCAAAATATTTGCAAATCATCATCACATTTATGTCAATGTTGCTAGAAACAATAAGAAAAAAGTGAAAGAGTGTGATATATAAAGATGGATGTAATCGAAGAAAGAGAAATTATCATTTTGGAGAACAAAGGAGTGAGGATTTGATGATGCTATAAATTGAGTGAATAGAATCACAATTCTCATTGTTGTAATCCCAATTTTAGATTTTGTGATGTTTACAAGGTTCATTTTGTGCAAGTTCATATCTAAAATTAATCAAGAACATACAAGTTAGAAAATTTCACCAAGCATAATAAAGTTTTTAATCCCAAACATAATCATTAAATAGTTTTATGTGAAACAAAGAAAAAATAAGCATTATAGTTATGATGAGCTTACTCAACTTGTGCAAGATTGGTGGATTTTTGAGAGATTTACATTCAATGCTTAGTTATGTGTTTTGTTCCTATTATCTATAGTATTAGTGGGGATGCCATGAATTACATGCTAAATGGTTGAGAGGGAAGACAATGTATTGAAATAATAATCATATTAGATACCAAAGCTATAAATATGTCATGAATTTTGATAGGCAAACACATATCATTATGAATTCAATAAAATAACTATGAATCAACATATTTGATACTATTAGTGAGATGGGATATGTGAACATGAAAAGAGAGAGATGATACAAATTCCCTAGGTTCTCTCAATGCCTATTGTTTGCTCTTCGAAATTGACATTCAACAACTCATTTGTCATTAATCTTATTAATAAACTCTCAATGTCATTACAATTTGCATCCATAATTGTTTTGATATTTTATAGAGCCAAGAGTGGAGGCATATATAAGAAAGGAAATGACATTATGGTGAGTGTCAGAGGAAAATATAACAAATAAAATGACATTATGACAAGTGTGGGATTAAAAAACATGAAGTATGTAAACTAAATGTAGTGCTAGTTCCCGTATTGACAAGAACATACAATGTTCATAACACATGGATTCAAGTGGTCACAAAGACAAGGTGTCTAAGCTTCTATGGAAGTTCCCATTAAGTGACATATAAATTTGTGCATACACCAATACGATGGTATAATATTTATGTAGGTGTGATTTATGTGATGGATTTAATGCTATGGAAGGGTACACCATATTAGGGAATAGATCATAGCAAACTAGAATAGAGATGATTTTAGGCATTAGATGTCAAAGGCAAGTATCATGTGAACCAATGATCATTTACCAACCAAGAATTGGAAGTGAAGACATTGATGGGTTGTTGAAAATCTGAACCTTCTTTTGATATTTAATAATATATGTTGTCCTTCATAAATGACAAGTGATTTCAAAAAAATACATTTATTTTGAAGGGTGTTTTTTGAATTACCCTTCTAGGACAAGTTTGAACTCCTTGGAAGGGATAGGAAGGATTCAATTTTGATCATTGGTAACATGTATGGCCAAACTGCTAACTTGAGAAGATTTTTGAGATCACCTTCAAGTAGATTTAGTAGAAGTCACCTTTTTCTAAGTAACTTAGTACTTAATTTTTATTTTTAATTTTTAAAGGGGTGATGTAATTGGCTTCAAAATAAACTATACTATTTTTTATTATTATAAGACACACATATGAGAAAAGAAAAAAAAAATTATTATATAAAAATAAACACTATTTTTATAATAATATATATATATATATATTTATGTATTTATATCTCCATAAGCGTTAGGTTTTTTAATTTTCATTTACACAAAGTGTAATCATCTTAAATTTATTTTAAATTCAAAAAATTTACACTTCAAAGCATTTGAATTTTGATCCCTCTCCATCCTTGATAAATCATAGGCTAATATGGATCTACAATGGTTTTCGAACGTTTATAGTGGATATATATCCCCTTTTATTTAGACTATATACATATATACTCATTTTCACTGGTAAACTGGTCTCATTGGACGTTAATATCATCATTATTTGATATCACCTTGGTATGGGATGGAAATGACGCTAGGATTCTCGACAGGATACTCAGGTTGAGAGTGAACTTTGGATGCTACAACGACGTGGAGAGGGTTTGAGTGCGGTGCAGGGTTTAAGGGCTTCCATGGCAGGGATAGAGGAAGGGTGAGACCACACTTCTATTGACGGTGCATGTTTAATCATTGGCTTTCAATCGTCCTATGTGGAGGCACTTCAAAGCTAGTAGGTCACGATGGCGAATGATGCAGTCTGGGAGGAAATTTTGGCAGGGAATCCAACGCTCGTTGTCAGTGAACCTGAGTCGTTGATGATAGAGGGTTTGGTGGGTTCATGGGTTTTGTTGTCAGTTGTACCATGCTCGGGTTTTTCTCCCACAGATGATCTGTCATTTTTTGGTGGGTTGGACTTCTCTGGGGGTTTAAATGTCGGTTTCTCAAGGAGCAACTATGGGGTTGTGGGGCTTGTTTCATATTTGATCCCATCCTTGGGGTCTACTAGGTCAAGTGGAAGTGGTCCCGGCATTAGGGATTATGTAGAGGGGGGATGTTGGGGGTCGTCCCCAAAGACATCTCTTGGGCTTAGTAAAAACATTTTTTTTCTTCGTCTGATGTCTTTCTTTATGTGGAAAGTAATCCTGGAGGAGTGGCGAAGGATGTGGGTGATACTACAGTGAATGAGGTGAATGGTAAGAAGGGCACAGAGTTTGAACCATTTTTGGAAAACCTTTTTCACTACAACTCATTTACGGAACAATCTACAAAGGGCCTGAAGGGTAATGGGGGTAGGAAATTTTCTTCGCGCAAAGGACCACAATGTGCTCATGACAAAAAAGGAACCGATCATTTGGTATTTGGGGATGATATAGATATGGAAAGGGCGGTGGAATTCTTTGAACATGCAATGGTCGACAGAGTTAGGGGGAAAAATTGGGTATGGTCTTCTTAAATGAATGAGTGAAAACTAATTGGATTAGAGACGTTTCAAAGATGCCACTCATTAGTTTCCTGACAAGGGGTTGGTTTGCTTTTATTTTCTCTTCTAGGGAGGATGCAAACTGGGTTCTGTTGAAAGTTTGGAGTATGGCAGGAACGCCTATTGTTCTCAGAAGATRGTCTCCTACATTTGATGCAAAGAAGGAGCGGGTGGATGAGGAGCCCATTTGGGTTTTTTTACCAGGTCTTCCTATGCAATTCTGGAACCTCACCAGGTTTGCAATGATTGGGAATAAGCTTGGCAGGTTCATTGAAGCGGATATGTCATTTCAAGAGACAGGTCTTATGTCAGTGGTCAGGATTCTGGTGCGAATAGACATTCGTCTGGGTCTTCTTCATGAATTGGTCATTGTTGCGTCAACTAGGTCTTTTGTTTAGACCTTAGACTATGAAGGCATTCCTTTCAGATGTCATAGGTGTCATGTTTATGGTCACGGGGTTGCGGACTGCACTTTACCTTTCAAAGGTAAATCTCGCTACAAAAAAGGAGATGAGAAAATAGTTAAACAAACGTTTTCTCCTTTGGATGTTGGTTTGGAGGAAGGGGGTATTGTGGCAGTGATAGAGGTCATTCCTATAGAAAAGGAAAGCTCGGGGATCCCCACTCTCCCAATGGAAAATCGATCAGACAATATTAAAGAGGATGTTCTTCATGCAGCGAAGGCTAGCCACCGGTTGAAGGAAATATCGGGTAAGTGTTATCTCGATGACACTTCATCCTTCTTTTCTTCCATTTCTAATTCTCTGGAGGTGGATGCTATTGTGGGTGTTGATAATAAATATTCACATAGGGTTATGATTGGGACCTCTCTACCGAGCCTGGCTTCTATCCCCTTTCTTTTTTCCTCAAGTAGGGTTTTTTATTCTCCTCCTTTAGTCTCACCGATGGCCACTTTGGTGGGAACGCAGGCTTCTGGTGATACTTTTTCGTTCTTGGTTCCTTCCCAGCTTTCCTTGGCAACCCTGGTGGATGCAGGGTTTTCGGTTCCCCTTATATTTGAGGTGTCCCTTGGTATTTCACCCCCCTCCATTCCTCCAATGGTTTCCTCTTGTTTTATTTTTACTCCTTCTGTTACCCCGTTGGTTTCCTTTAACGCATCCTCAGATGACAACATGGTTCAACATAATCTTCAGAATAGGTCCATCATCAAATAGGATCTCCTAGCGGGTGGGGAGGTTACTTAGGGGGGCACAGACTGGGTTCTTTTCCCCGTGCTTCTTTGTCTGGCAGAGATCACGATAGAAAATCTCACCTTTTCATGGAACAAAATCAGGTAGGATTGATCTGGCCTCGGGGAGACAATATTCAATCGAATGGGTGTTTAGAGCAAAGAAAACCCAAGGGGAGGTTATCTCATGAAAATTAAGTCTTTCAATTGTCGTGGGTTGGCGAACCCGTCAAACAAATCATCCTTAAGGAGATTGGTGGAACTTGTTTCACCTAAGGTTATTTTAGTTCAAGAAACTATGGGTGTTAGTTAATCAATGGTTTCGGTTCTGGAATCATTGCTGCCTAGTTGGGATTTTGCAACGGTGGAAGCTAGGGGTCACTCTGGTGGTTTGGCTACTGGGTGGTTATTAAAGAAGTGTTCGACAGCACAGGTATTCCAACAGAGGACGAACACCTTCAGTAACCACTCACATAACCAGATCAAAGATCAACACACCGATGTTTTCACGTGGTAAAACCCCTACGGGGAAACATCCACGGCCCCAAC
>SNQJ01S0001036.1:41909-63325 GCA_010110895.2 Picea sitchensis
ATGAAACACAGATGTACAAATAGTCAAAACCTCATCTAAACTTTCTGGTTTCACTAATGCATAAATGACATAAATTAGAAACATAAAGAAGCTAACCTGATGTTAGTTTGTGAAATGTATCCAGGATTTGTGTGAATAAAGAGCATCCAGCTACCACGCCTANTATATATATATATATCTATACATACTGTGATATAACTGTTTTAAAAATATGTTTAAGCATAACAAGAAAACAAATAAAAAATCCCATTTATGAACAACATTTACAGGTTGTAAGTTTTACTAGAAACTCACAAAATCAATGTAAAAATAATTGCTTTTGAGAAGCAGATAAAGAAAGCACATTCAAAATATTTTTTGTTTTCTCTCTATAAATCTAACAAATCATGAATTAACTAGGCTATGAAACACAGATGTACAGATAGTCAAAACCTCATCTAAACTTTCTGGTTTCACTAATGCATAAATGACATAAATTAGAAACATAAAGAAGCTAACCTGATGTTAGTTTGTGAAATGTATCCAAGATTTGTGTGAATAAAGAGCATCCAGCTACCACGCCTATGAGATAAATCTGCAATAGACTTATAGTGCAAATGTTCTAAATAAATTCATAACCTGTACTGGTAACCGAAGTTTAATAACAGAATAGGGAATACAAATTAATCATGTGATCTTATAATCGCAGATGATTACAGTCAAATAAACCTGAGTGTAACACAGTCATTTAATTGTTCATTTAAATATCAAAGAGAAATCATAATATTCAAATCGAAGAAATGATCACAGTCTCAATATCCGGAACACAAATTCATGAACGATATTGTAAAATAGATATCTTGAAACATAACATATCAAGAGTCTAAAGCTACATGACATATTAATATATCAAGATTATATAAATCAAAACATTAATGAAACAACATCTGTAATGGACTAAAGCTGAAAGCTGGACACTGTTCCATAAGTCTTGAAAATCATTCCTTCATACTTGGTTCCAGGCCAAGATGCCTTTCATTTACAAAATAGAGAGTATTTAAAGAGTTTTTTTTGAAATATAAACTCCCTATCTTCTAAGATAGGATCAGATCTCATAATATCAAAACATTACAAATATAGAGGGCCTAGAGCCACTCATGATCAAGCTATATCTTCAAAATTTATGAAAGTTTTTTACTATTTACAAAATAAACAAAAGGATAAACTAATCAACTAGATCGAACATGTTCCATCTCATAAGATCAGCATCAGATATACCATGTCCTGAAAAACGAAATGGGAACAAGTTAGATATTTTATTAACAAATAATTACTAAATTTTATATGAAAATGACTTGGCTACAAAATCTCACGATTTTGTAGCAAGTCTTATATTGGTAAAAGAAATCCAAGTTGAACCGATTTGATTTAAAAAAAATAATAATAACATGACTGTAGTAAAAACTGTCTTACCATTCAACTAATAACTAAACATGGATCAAGATATATCAGAATTTATTATGGCCTTCACACTGTCTGCATTCTTTATCACAATGTTGCCTGTCTTCTTAAGACACTTGGCTTGTCTTTGTTCATTTTCCTTGAGGTCACGGTTTTCTTTTGTCAATGATTCATTGTGAGCTATGAGTGCTTTGGTTCTTGCTTGGAGAGTGGGGATATTAGTATAGTATTGCCCAATCCAATGCAAGTAGACCTCGCAATGCACAACATGGTCGATCTATCGAGGGAGCGTATAATTGGGTGCAAGAACATCAACACTACCTGTTATCGGCCCTTGACTGAGCTTAATACTAGTAAGCCCCTTGCTATCCTCAAGACATAGTGGGAGATTGTTAACATAGTCGTATAGCTGATTACGGTCCGACTTATGACAATTTGGATCTTCTTCTGTGAGAAAATCCTCAATTTCGGGATCTGAATCCTCATTGATCTTGATCATATTGATCGAGCTCAAATGAGGCTTAAATCGATTATGCAAAATTCTCGAAATGAGCCGACCAACCCTTTTATTTCAGGACCCTAACACTGCTTGCTTCTATTTTGATTGTTTGCGAGGGTCTTTACTGTCGAATTTTACAGTGGCTTTAAGGCCAACAACTAATTCATGCTCAGTGGTTTCATTTGAATCAGATCCAACATTCTGTTTCCCAGGTAAAAACTGATCGAGTATTGCCTCATGACAAGGGTTTTCCTTAAAAGGATCTGGCTTGTCACTTGAGAAATCAAAATGCTTCTCCAACAAAGGATTATCCAACATAGGGGTTTATATAGGAAAGTCTGTAACAAAACCGTTTCGAGCTAAGAACCCGTCCCAATCATCACCCATGGTTTTCAAATGAAGAACCAACACTATTTTAATTAAACCATGGTTAAAGAGGCTAGAGTCGAGGCTCTGCTTCTTGTATCTTTTCGACATTTTGTACAGACTTCTTAGAAAATAAAATGACACATTCAAATGGAATCCTATAAATTGCATAAGCAATCACACATGGTAAAGAAAAACCAGGCCATAACGACCCTCACTGGTAATAAATTGTTTAAGGACTAATAACAAACCATGCCACCTAACCTTAAGCAAGGAAACAAGAATACCTTTCTCACAACAATCAATCTTTCTGGAGGTCATGAAAAGACTTCAGGGCACTTCATCAACCTTCAAGTTCTTAAACCACTTCTCACTGAAGAGAGGAAGCCTCGTTGCCTCACTAAAAAACTCTTCAGTCACCTCCAACTGAATATCACCAACCTTCGCTTTGTGTCCATCAAACATTTGGGATAATTATTTTTCCATGTGAAGGTTATACCCTTTGAACTTCTTAATGAAAATATCCCAACCCCGGACTTTCAAATCTTTGACTGCATCATCATGAGACAACAACACTTGAGATCCATTCGACTCTATTTGGACAACAGGAGCGATTGAGAGTATGACTAGACTGTGACAGGGGAAACCCAAGCTAGCTGTGCGTTTAGATGTCAGAAGTAACAGGGACAAGTTTGAGCGGATACCATGGAAATAAAACAATAAGAACACCTACGTGATCATAACATACACATGAAGGTCTCGGTTATAGAGTTTGAACACTCCTGGTAATGAAATCTCTGAGTACATAGCACTACACAAACCCTTAACTCGTAATGAGAATCTTGTCAATTCATTCTGCCAGCCAAAATGAAGTACAAGATACGATTCTGGTGCATTTAATTCCCACGTCATGTAATGGATATAGTCGATTTGCAAAGGGTTGGAATGGATATGTTTTTACAATCCAAATGTGAATCGATATTTGGCATTATAGTTGATTTACAAAGGATTCAAATAAATAAGCTTATAGTCCAAATGCAAATTAACATGGGTAATATATCAATATTCAATAAACTCAAAAGGGAAATCATTCAAGTAATAAATATGAAGTAGATGTAAGCACAATGAACCTTTAAAAACCAGGCTTTGAATAGGGATATAATACGAAATTAAGTTTCCATGCTTGATTCATGCTTTCAGTGATGAATCAAGCATGAAAACGCAAGATAAAAATAAAACAAGAAAAATCAAACATCTTTAATAATCCAATAATCACCCCCAAATAGTAATATTTATAGGATGAGGTGAAGGCAAGTACAGGAAGTGTCGTTTGTCATTCAAACTAGCAAAAACATGTGGGGCTACCAACATGTCCCTATTTGGATAGACAAAGTTATTGGAACTTCATTGTTAGATGCTCTTGGTTTAGTGAGCGAGATTTAATTCTTGGTAGAGATTTCAATTTCTCCATAGGGACATCGGAGGTTTGGGGTCCTCGAGTTGTTTTAGATCCTTAACCAAGTATTTTTTAAACTTGATGGAATTGTATGGTTTGATTGATGTCGAGCCAACAAAATTGAAGCCGACTTGGCGGAATAGAAGGGTTGGTGATGTTGGGGTGGTTAAGAGACTTGATCATTTCTTATTGGCAGAGGGTTTTCTTGAGTCTTTGGCACTTGTTAGACAATGGGTTAGTGGTGGTGGTGAATCTGATCATAGTCCGATAGTGATGGAGTTATGTGGTAGGGGCAGGCGTACACCTAGTCCATTTAAATATTTTGATGGATGGTTATCAGACCTAGATTATCAATCTTTAGTTAGGGTTCTGTAGAATCCAGTTTCCTTTTATTATCAAATCCCAGTGGCTGTACAGTTTGCAGGGAATTTAAAGAGGATCAAACAAGCAACGATCTCCTGGGCACATGAAAAAAAGATCAAAGAGGAACGAGAACTTAGAAACATTGATTTTACTCTTCAGAAGGGGCTGGCAGGTTATGGGAATGGGCTTCATACTAGAGTTGATAAGGAGAATCTGGCTAATTTGGAAAAAAGGAGAAGAATTATATTGGAGGAAAAGGAAGCTCTATGGAGGCTAAAGAGTTGTGTTATTTGGCTCTCTTGTGGAGATGAAAATACAAAATTCTTTCAAGATTATGCCAAAGGAAGGAAAAAGGTTAATACTATTTGGGAATTAAAGAAGGGGGATGGTGAAGTTGGAAACACTTTTGATGGTCTGGCTGACATGGGTATTGAACACTTCTGTGACCTCTTCAAAGTCCATGAAGGGTCTTCTATTGTTGAAATTGTACAAGTTGCTAGGTTATTTCCTCATTTTTTGGAGGAGGATGACAATCAAAGTTTAATGGCAGTTGTCATGGAGAAGGAAATTTTGGAAGTCATCCACTATTTTCAAAAAGGGAAAAGCCCAGGATCGAATGGATAGCCCATTGAATTTTACCTGGTATTTTTTGATTTGATTGGTCAAGATGTTTTGAAGGTTGTTGAGGAATCTCGGGTGAATGGTCATTACATGACCCTTTAAACTCAACTTTCATTGCTCTTATACCAAAGTCAGATAACCCCTCTTCCTTTGATGATTTTCGACCAATTTCTTTGTGTAATTTTCTATACAAGATCATCTAAAAGGTCATAAGTAGAAGATTAAAAGTTATTCTCTTTAGGAATATTTCAAGTTAACAATTTGGATTTTTGGAGGGAAGACAGAGACATGAGGCAATTGGGGTAGCTTACGAAGGGTTGCATAGTATAAAATACAAGAAAATCAGAGGGGCTGTAGTTAAAATAGATCTTTCAAAATCTTATGACAGAGTAAATTGGCTTTATATTAAGATGCTTTTGATTCACCTTGGTTTTGGGGTGGATTTTACTAATTGGGTGATGGGGTGTTCGTCTTCGATATCTTTCTCTATTGTACTTAATGGGTTAGATATTTTTTTTTTCATGTTTATAGAGGACTACAACATGGATGCCCCTTGTCACCGTTACTTTTCCTCTTAGTGGCAGAAGGTCTTAGTCAGTTTCTTGCAGAGGAAAAACGATCAGGTATTTTCAAAGGGATCAAAATTTCTACTGGTTTGTAAATCTCTCACTTACTCTTTGTAGATGATATTTTATTTTTTTGTGATGGGTCGAGGCGTGATACTAACACACTGATTGAAGGGATTACTCTTTTTAAAAGGGCCACAGGTATGTTGATCAATGATCAGAAGTCAAGTATCACCTTGGCATCACCGGAACTAGTTGATGTGAGATACATTTTAACTCAACTACCCTATCATGTACTTGAACTGGATGAGGGACTGAAATACCTTGGGTTTTATTTAAAACCAAATGATTACAGGAAGACAAATTGGGTGTGTCTTATTTCAGAGTTATAAAAAATATTAAAGGTATGGAGTCACAAATGTCTGTCAAGGGCAGTAAGACTTGTACTGATCAAGTCAGTTCTAGAGGCAATTCCAATATATTGGATGTCTTTGTCTTGGATTCCAAAGGGTATTCTGGAAAATGAAAGGATAAATTGTTTTTACTATCTTTGGAGGGGAAATAAGGAAAATAAGGTGATGCCATGGGTTCGGTGGGAGAAAATTGCGGTCCTGGAAGCTTTAGGGGGATGGGGATTAAAAAATATTTTTTTTATTTTCCAAATCTCTTGCTGCCAAGTGTGTATGGAAATTGATCAAGTCATCGAACCTCTAGACTAGATTTATTCAACATAAATATATAGCTCCTCTTACAACTCTTAAGTGGATTCAGAACCCAATCAAAAGTGTGACGAGAATCTCTATTATTTGGAAAGCAGTCATTAAGGATTTTGATTTGATCGAAAATGGTTTGTTCTGGAGGATTGGATCAAGAAATTTGGTTCGGATTCGTATGGACCCATGGGATGGTATTAATCGAGCTAATATTCTTAATGACGGGGTTCGATATCAACTGGAGCGTGGGGTTTTTTATTTACTCGCACAAGTTGGGGACCCAACCACATCCACCATTTGGCAACGGGGATGGAAAAATGGGTAGACATTAGGTCTCACCGGGGATGATCAAACTCAATGGAATAGGTATATTTGGGCTTTACAGAGAGCCAATATATGTTTGACTGATAGGGAGGATGAGATTCTCTGGGATGGTGAAATGAGTAGAGCTTACACTCCAAAAGTGGGCTATGTACAACTTAGAGTAGATTTACAACAGAGGGAAACAATTTGGTGGTGGAAGAAACCGGTTGAAACAACGATGTCCAACAAAAGGAAAAATTTTGGTTTGGTCAATTTTGGAAAATAAACTACCAACTTGGGATAATTTACAAAAGAAACAATTCAATGGCTCGGGTTGGTGTTCGCTCTGCAAAAGAGAACCCGAGACAATGGATCATCATTTTATGCGATGTACTTTATCCATGGGTATTTGGATCGATTCTTTAAACATTTCAAAATCTCTAGGGCACTGGCAGGGAAATTCTTTTGATGATGCATTGAAAGTTTGGTTAGGTACAAGGAGGAACTATGAGTCCTGGGATTTTCCTTTCATAATTTCTTGGGGGATTTGGATGGCACAGAATAATTCAATTTTTCGATATGAGGTTACATTGACTTTTCAAGTGGGGATTGGAAATACTCGTACTATTAGAGAGGATTTCGTAGATATGGCCAGGCTGTGGGCATTTTTTAATGGGGCTGCTTCTGAGGATCATCTCATCTATGTGTGTGCTGCTTCTGAGGATCATCTCATCTATGTGTGTGTAAGTGGTTGTCTATATCTCTCCACTATGCATCACTTTCTTCTGAAGTCTGGTTTGGGGGATGGGACAAATAATTATGTAGAGCTATTGGCATTAAATAATTTATTACTTTTTGTTGTGGAAAAGGGTTGCAAAAATTTATAGGTTTTTGGTGACTCTATGCTAATGATCAACTTGGCAAATGAAGTTAAAAGATGTCACATTTCTCGTCTTGTGCCAATTTATGAGGAAGTTTTGAGGATCATCAATCATTTTTACTCCATCTCCTTAACACATATTTACAGGGAGAGAAATCATTTGGCGGACCGACTTTCCAAAGAATCCTCGCAGCTAGAATTTGGTCGATGGTATATTGAAGAACAATTTGCAGCGAGCATCCACGATTACTATCATAGGCCTTTTCAAGAAGCACTGTTTTAATCACCAGTTGAGAGCTATTTTTGGTATTTTAGATATGGCAAATTTTGTATGGATATAGTCTTTATGACAGTTAATATGTCAGTCTTTGATATGTTGTGGGCAATGTATAAACTAAATGACAGTTGGGGAACCATATGTAATATTCGGCTAGTAATACTTTTACTGTTGTGTAGTGATACTTTATCTACTTTCACAGTTATGGTATTTTCTTTATCTGATAATATATATAAGGCTATTATAGATGGCCTATATATATTTGAGAATGTAATTTTGTCACTATATAATGAAATTAATAATTTTTCCGATGAAAAAAATACTCATTTTCACTTTTAAATGTCACTTTGATAGCTTTGGGGTACAACATTGACTTGATGTATCAACCTCCCTCACTTGATAACTAGCATCCCTTGGTCCCACCATAGATATTCTCTCTTTTACTTTTAAGTGGTGGTTCAACAACTTTGGGGTTGTTATCTATGTGATGTTACATGTTATCTTGTTAAAGTGACAACATATCCATAGGTTGTAATTCCATCATGTAATGGATAAATTAATAATTTATTAATTGTAATGCAGGGATGACAAAGGGGAATCCTACACACCTCTATGATGCAACCATAAGTGATTAAGTCTTCCCTTTGAATACCCCTCACTATAGCTAGAATAGATGATTTTGAATCGTTCACCCTAGAATATATGATTTTGAAGTCTTCAACCTAATATAACTACCTCATTTGGTTAACATTAGATCATGATTTTGAAATTATCATTGCCTCCTTTGGTAAACGTTAGACCTACAAAAGGGTTTCCCTACCTTCTCCCTTGATATTTCCCCTTTATCTCCTAAGTGATTACCTTTGGGAACATATTTCCCCTCCCAAACTATGATTATTCTCTATCCGACTTGGGAACTTTTGATGCAATATTGCATTCAATACGACCCCAAATGACACTCCAAGTGGTTCGAAAACCTTTCCTGGGATCGTGGGTTCCCCTCAACTTTGATGGTTGTGCTATACTTGTTGGTAAAATACAATCAACCTTGATTTCTTTTTTAATGTGATTACCACAATGCATTGCCACCTCACTATGACCTATGTCCCACTATTACTCAATCTATCCACATCACTTGCTTTATAAAGGGCCTCTTTTTTGCAAACAATTTGCAGTTTACTCTCTAGTCCTTGTTTGATTATAAAAAGAAGAGTAATGTGTCCTAATATCATGGATAGATGATGAATGACTCCTAATTACTAGTACTTTGTTGTATTGAGAGAAGTGAGGTGCATTGTTTTTTATCTAGGAGGATCTCAACACAAAGAATTAACTTCATGGAGAAAATCATTAAACTTTGCACACCATGGAGAAAAATCATTAACTTTAAACACCATGGAGAAAAATTCATTAAAATGCTAATTAATGATAAGTGACAAAGAATAATTAATTAATCATGAATGATTTAATTGTAATAAATGATTAATACTTGAAGTGAGTTGAAAAATCTCAAGTATTAGTCATTTAATTTGTAAAAGCTAGAAATTAGTTGTGAGAATCCAACTCACAAATTAGTTCCCTAATTTTAAGGGAAAAAATGAATACTTGGAGTGAGTGGAAATATCACGTATTATTTGTAAAAATGAGAAATTAGTTTTATGTGAGAATCCAACTCACAAATTAGTTTCCTATTTTAAGAGGAAATTAGTTTCCTAGTCTTAATGAGGAAGTTAAGGGTCTCATGAGTTGGTTTGGACTCTTCATCCCTCTATTACAAGTGGATTCCTAGTCTCAAGGAGGAAGTTAAGGGTCTTTCTCATTTTTGTCCCTGGCTAGGTACTACATCCTAAATTTATGGATCTTGTCTTTTGGGATTATGGAGCTAGGAAAAATTATTTAAACCCCTTTATTGGGAGAGGTGAAAAAAAGAGAGGATATTTTGGAGGCCCTTTTAGAGAGAGCTCTTTGAGGAGAGAATCAAGAAATCATGCTTGTAATTTGTAAGCCCCTTGATTGGGAGAGTTGAGCCCCTTATTGGGAGAGTATGTGAGCACCTACATTGGGAGAATTATGCCCCACATTGGGAGAGCCTTGTTGCCCCTTCATTTGGGAGAATATGTAGCCATTTTCTATAAAGGAGAACCGAGTCCGCATTGGGAGAAGAAATGGCAAATGATTTGTATTCCAAGTGGATCCAAAGACATATCTATAAGGTTCTAGTGAATTCCATTAACAACTCAATGATCTCTTCCTATTATGTGATTGTCTCATGTTTCTTATGCATATCTTTATTTCCACAATTATCATTATTAAATGCATATTGTAATGGATTATGAGACTAATAGCTCATGCACCAAGTTTATATTCAATTTGGATACAAGCCTTTCATAAGCACATATGTTCACCTTTAATGCAATCAAGTTCAATTAAAACAATCTTATAACTGCTCTTTTCATTAAGTGAACCTAGAACTAGATCAAGTTTGGTATCAAGGTCACCCCAGATTTAGATCAAGTTGTATCAGAACAGGATTGACAGGAATTGCAGGTGTTGAAGACAAGATGGGAAAATAATCAAATAATGCATGGATTTGTGAGCTTAAAGAAATCAACGAAACCATCCAAGCAAAGAATGTTGAATTGAGGAGGTTGCTTCAAGAGTCTGAACAAGAAAAGAGAAAACTATGACTGAAACTACAACCTATGGAGGAGCAAGTTAGAGAATTCTCCAGGACAAAGGCAACAAAGAGTCCATCTTGTGGCCATGGCAGGTATACTAGTTATGGTTCTTATCATGATGATGTTGATAGCTGCACATATTGTTAGATGATAGAGGATACTCTCCAGAGACTAGGTGATCCAGGATGTTTTCATCGTGACTTATAAATAATTGTATTAAATTAGCATAAATTAAAGTGCACCATTAAAGAAGGGAAAACTTAGAAATGACGATACATGAGAATCACATCTGAACACAAAAAATTTATAACAGAGTTTGTCCCTGGTGGACTACGTCTCCCGGTCCTGCTCTCAAATGGGTAGGCTATTTTATTAACTTAGCAAAAGAATTTGGCAAATACATGAATATACCTCATTATGAAATCAAGCTACAAAAATAATGCTAAGATCGGGAAACAAACATCGCCATTGGATTCGTGGCGTCAAATTACCGGAAAATAACTGTCTCCACGCTCCGATCCGACTCTGGCACTCCCAGGGCCAAGAGGAATTATGTGTCGGTTTTCGTGCCCTCTGTACCTGCAATTATGGAAGCATTTGTCTCGAAATCCATGCCCACTAATTCTACAGTATTGTCACGCCCCCTCCCTCCGGTTCTAGGAGGATTTTCATTTTTAAATAATAGCAGTGGCATATATACTAAGTAACATCCCTTGGCGCGTTGGTTAGGGCAGAGTTCTAAAGGCGTTGTACTAGCCGGAGGTTCCGAGTTCGAACCTGCCAGACTCCGTTTTTGGTAGTGGTTGATTTATGTATATGTGTATTGTTTGAAATACCGCTACATTTAGCAGCCCACTAGAAGCTCCACCAACGACTATACATAATTAGAGTGGTCCTCCATATTTGGCGGACCTGCCATTTCATTTTTTTAAAACAAAAATCGTTTACGGGCTAACATCGGTCATTTTTGGGATGCCACGTGTCGCCCCATGATTGGGCCACGTGGTGCCTATTGTTACACCCACTTTTATAATGATGTGGCTCACCTTGTCACTGTCATAGTGACATGTGATGCTCTCTGGATGGTGCCACATGGCGTCTCCTGGGGGTGCCACATGGCACATTTCTATTGGTCCATATGGACCCCTGAAAAGTCCACTGGAAGGTGACACGTGGTAGTCTCTGGTGCTTCCATGTGGAATGATGATGTCAGCATCCCATATGATGACATCACCCTGCCACATCAGTTGCTGATGTTAGTAGTACGGATGATGATGTGTCCTCTACTGATTGACCATGGTTGACCGCAACTTTGACCGTGAATATCTTTCAAACCATAACTTTGTTTGACAATCCATTTGCGCTGTTAGAAAGCTTGTGACATGCTCTTAGCAATCGTGCCATTTTTACTGAGTTTTGAGAACTTTGATTTTTTGCCCTTTTTTTGTCTGCTGGAGCCATTCTAATTGTTTTGAGCTGCCTTTGTGAGTTCTGAGTTATTCTTATCCTTCTCTGGATCATTTTTGGATCACGCCTTCCCACTGAGAGCTTTTTGGACCACCAAAGTATTTCATTAATCAACTAGTAAGTAAGGGAAGAGTCCCCTCGCACCAACTTCCGATCTCACTTTGTTTTGCTTGGATGGGTGCCTTTTAAGCTTACTCGAAGATAATAAACATCACACCTGCATGAGCGAAGTCCCATAGATCCTTTGTCCGGGGATCTACATTAGTACTCAAATTGAAGCACTCATCCAGGAAATGATGGAATTAGAAACTTCCTCCATCTTCTCATGACTATACTTGGATTTGACTGCTGAATCCTAGAAGTTAGATGAACTTGGAGTTGCATCTCTCCCTGACATATTTCTCCTTGACTACTTGGTTGACCTGCTGAATCCTAAATTGAATGAACTTGCAGGTTGCATCTCTCTCCCATACATATTTCCCATACAACAAGTCCAAGGGGATCTTATGTGAATACCTAAGACAAGTCTCAACTGGAGAATCCTGAGTGAAACAATACATGACTTGGTTATACATACGCTGGGCATACAATAACTGATCATCCCATGACTTGGGATGCTCATTGCAATATCCTTGAAGAAACTGGACCATCATATTGTTTACAACCTCTGTTTGTCTGTTGGCCTATGGATGGAAATAAATTCTCCTCCCCATCATGGTGCCCATGAGATGCCACAAATTTGTCCAATATTTTGCTAATAATTGAGACTCTCAACCGAAGATAATGAACATGGACATCTTGAAATGGACCCTTACATACTAGGATAAAAAAAGAGAAACTTGCTTGTCACACAATCCATCCACTACTACACCTAAGTAGACATGACTCATACTAGTCATGGGAAATCCCCTTACAAAATCCACTGAAAAACTTTCCCAAGGATATAAAGAAATAGGAAGTGGTGTGTACAACCTTGGCCTTTCAATAGTGGGATTATACAAGTACAACACCCATTCCTTTACAATAGTGGTTACAAATAATTTCCTTCGAGGCAAATGCCATCCCTGTAAATATATTACAATTCCAAAATGTCTAAGTACAACTGAAACAAAAGCTTCCTCAGTTACATGCACTTCCTTGTAGGAAGGAAAGAAAGGTTTACTCAAATGGTGGAGTAAGTTGTCCTGCAAACAAAACGTACTCACCTGCAAACCCTCGAAGATCCCACATACATCTTTGAATATTTCCTCAATAGTATACCATCCATCATTATTGATATGAGCTAAGGAAACATTCTTCAAAATTGTAGATGTAACAGTAAGAGATCTAAAAAGCATGTTTGTCCTTATGACATTGGTACTGACACTGGTCTCAAACTTGCATGGCTGTTGAAGGTCAGGTAAGGCGAGCATTGGCACAATGCCAATATTTAAAGTGTCGAAGGTCTTCTATTGGATGCCTTCCCACTAAAAGACCTGTCTCATATAAAGAAATTCATTCTTATGTAAAGGATCAAGAGCATTAACAACATCAGACTTATCATGGCATTCCCCCTTTACAATCATGAGTACACGATTCTTGTTAGTGTTTATAACTCTTTTTACTTGGCCTAAACTAACAAGTGTTGATTTGTCCTTTATGTTGAGAGCTTTAATGATGTATTCCACTCCATATTTTGTAAGATGGTATTTGTTTTCCTTTTGAAAGAATATATCCTTTCTATCATACATATAGGGACTCCCTAATACAATACCACATACATCCAAAGGAACCACATCTAGATCCACGTCATCTATCATCTTAGAAGCAATAACAAACCTAAACCTACAATGCTTAGTGACATTTAACTTTGCTTTATCAGATACCCAACCTATAGGGTAAGGTTTATGGTGAGTTCTTTTGGTTAGTTCCAATTTCTTAACAAGTGTCTCTAATATTAAATTGACTCGGGAACCCAGATCAAATAATTTGTCTATCTTCGTATGTTTCGATACAACTATTATGTGGAATAGTGCACTTCTCCTTTTATCGTCATCATGTGATTCATTTAAAGAACTTGAACATTCATAAAAGGAATCCTTACCTTGCATCTCGATTGTTGCGATCCTTTCTTCGTCACCTAAACCAGAACCAAGATCATGTTGCACTGTAGTAATGGTCTTTGGCTTCCCCTTGCCTCTAAACTGCTTTGGCCTTAGCTTTGGATATAGTTTCCAACAATGTTCACTATCATGACCAGTTTTTTCGCAATGGCCACAAGAGGGTTTTCCTTCTTCTTTCTTTGTTGTAGATGTCCTCTTGTCCTTCCCATTTCCTTTCCCGTTGAAATGGTTTTTAGAGTGCTTGAATGGATTTTCTTCCTGTCCATTCTTACCTGTGCTTTCAAGTTGAGTGGCTTGCATACAAACTTCATCAAGACTGATGGGGTTAAACCATAGTAAAGTATGATGAATATAACTGTGAAGTGCGCCAATATACTTCATTAACGTTTCATATGAATCTAAAGGAATGTTTAGTGCAAGTGATTTCTTCCTAAATTCCTCCGTGAAACTTTGTATTGTTTGACCTTTACCTTTCCTTAAATGTTGCCATTCCATCATTGCTTTATGTAAATTCCCTAATGGATAAAATTCCTTCCTTATCGCTGATTTAAATTCTGACCATGAGGAAAGAAGATTACCACACTTACTTATGTCATGAAGCTTGGTCTCCCACCATATGAGAGTGGTGCCTTCCAACCGAAGAGAATCCAGTTTCACTTTAACCTCCTCTTCATCAATTTGCTGGACATGACAATACACTTGACTTTGTTGGATCCATTTATCTAGATTTTTAGGATTAGCATCTCCATTAAACATAGGTAAATAAAATTTTACATCAAGCTTTAATAATGGTTTCTTAAAAGAGGTTTTATGGCTAGAATGATGAGAATGATGAGAATGCTCATAGGAAGAAGAACTAGAACTCGAAGGTGAAGATGGAGGCTCAGGAGAATCTTCTCCAAACCCTTGGTTTACCGAAGCATCATCATCTTCATGCACTTCCTTTTTATTCTCTTTCTTCTTCATCATCTTCTAGTAATCTCCATACATTCGCTCAACCATTTCTGACATGCGATAAAAGACCATGTGAATTTGTTTCTCCTGTTCACCACGCTTGTCCTCTTCTGCCTTTTTCTTCCTTCTGGATACACGACCAACTTCGAGATCGAAAGTCTTTAGAGTTCCTTCACCCTATTTATGCTTGGCCCTAGTAAGCATTCACACTCAACAATTCAAGTCAAAGATGACTGCTCTGATACCAACATGATCCAGGATATTTTCATTGTGACTTATAAAGAATTGTATTAAATGAGCATAAATAAAATTGCACCATTAAAGACGGGAAAACTTAGAAATCAAGAGACCTGAGCATCAGATCTGAACACAAAAAAATGATAACAGAGTTACTCTCTGGTGGACTACATCTTCGGGTCCTGCTCTCAAATGGGTAGGCTCTTTTATTAACTCAACAAAAGAATTTGGCAAATACATGAATATACCTCATTCTGAAATCAAGATGCAAAAATAGTGCTCAGATAAGGAAAAAAAAATCACCATTGGATTTGTGGTGTCGAATTACCCAGAAATGACTGTCTCCATGCTCCAATCCGACATTGGCACTCCCAGGCCCAAGATGAATTCCGTCTCAGTTTCCATGCCCTCTGTACCTACAATTATGACATCATTCATCTCGAAATCCATGCATGTGGATTGTACAGTACGATCGTGCACCCTCTCTCCATCTCTGGGCAGATTTTCATTTTTAAATAATAGCAGTGGACGATATACCAAGTAACATCCCTTGGCGCGTTGGTTAGGGTGGAGTTCTAAAGGCGTTGTACTAGCCGGAAGTTCTAAGGTCGAACCCGTCGGACTCTATTTTTGGTAGTGGTAAATTTATGTATATGTGTATTTTTTGAACTCCCACTACATTTAGCATCTTGTTAGAAGTTCCTCCAATGACTATACAAAATTGGCGTGGTCCGTTAGATTTGGTGGACCTACCAATTCTTTTTTTTTAAAACAAAAATCGTTTACGGGCTAACAGTGGGCATTCTCGGGATGCCACGTGTCACCCCATGATTGGGCCATGTGGCACCTATTGATATGCCTGCTTGTATGCTGGCGTGGCTTGCCCTATCACTGTAGCACTGACATGTGGTGCTCCCTGGGTGGTGCCACTTGGCATCTCCTGGGGGTGCCACATGGCAGTTTTCTATTGGTCCATATGGACCCCTGAAAAGTCCACTGGCGAGTGACACGCGACAATCTCTAGTGTTTCCATGTGGCATGATGATGTCAATGTCCCGCACGATGAGGTCACCCTTCCACATCAGCTGCTGACGTCAGTAGTACAGATGATGATGTGTCCCCTGCTGACTGGCCCTGGTTGATCACAACTTTGATCGTGAATATATTTCAAACCGTAACTTTGTTTGACGAGTCATTTGCGCCGTTAGAAATATTGCAACACACTCTTCGCGATCATTCCCTTTTTACTGAGTTTTGGAAACTTTGAATATTTTCCCTTTCTCTCTCTGCTGGAGCGATTCTGAGCAGTTTGAGCTACCTCTGTGAGTTCTGAGTTATTCTTAGCCTTCTTTGGATCCTTTTTGGATCACTAGGGAACCAATATGGTTTCCTAGAAGCCTCATCTACAACTTCATCCAACCAGGAAGATGACCAAGTGTCACATACATGAATGGAGGTAAATGATTCTCCATGTTCAGTTCCTTCCCTCATTAACATTAATGCTTTTTTTGGAGTGTTTGAACAACACACCAAGGGCATTGGCTTGAAGTTGATGAGGAAGATGGGATATAAAGGAGGAGGTCTTGGTATAAATGGACACGGTATCATTCAACGACTGGAGGTTGAAAGAATGCCTCGATTTGTAGGATTAGGGTATGGTGAAGGAGATATGGACATGGAGTCACAAAATTATTGCACTCACTATTGTATACGAGGACATTGGATTAAGAAATGTTGGAAACTCCATCTTGTAACTTGGTCCAAAGAAGGAAAAAAAAGCTATGTAGGTAGCTAGAGAGAAAGAGGAGCATGCTGGTAGATTCTCGAAGTAGAAGGACAACAAAGAAGGCTCATTAATTTGGAAAAATAGGAAATGGGTAGCTCGGATGAGCCATGGGGCTCCAAAATACCTAAAAAATCAAAGTTCCCAGAATCCAACGAAAACACACCAGATCGAAGAGATCGACGAGAGATTTCCAATGATGCATGTTATAACTTGTCAAATTGCATAATGTCTTAGAGCATTTGTTTGGGGTTAAAGGGGTTTGATGCACATGTTCGGGTAATTTAATTATTGTATCTGATTTACATGCTATGATTCTTGTGACTTATGAACACCTGAAGGGCATACTTGTTGTCTTTGCAGGACCTTTCCCGATGGATAGGTACACATGGGGGGATGATTAACTAAGACCTTCACGGGGGATCAAAGCCCACATATGGACATTGAAACCCCAACCAGGGGGTAAGGAGAGACTGGAGGCTTGCACCAGAAGAAGGAAGCATGTTTCCTTTAGAGGCACTGTGCAAGACCTAGACCTAGGGTTTCATGCTCCTCCCACCTAAACGTTGGCCTTGGGAGGCCTTGAACATCACCCCTGCAACCCTAGACGATGGGGTTGTCACCTTGGAGGCATTCATGAGGATATTGGCATGTGTGGGAAACATTTTAGGCCTTTGGAGGCCCAACATTTCATCTCCTTTTCCCAACGTCCCACATTTGAGGCCCAATGTCACCCTAGAGGGGCACGATGTCACCTTTGGAGGCCTATTTAGATACAAATTGAATTTATTTTGGTCAAAATGTTATTTTTGTAGTAAATTGGCTAGGTCGGCCTTGTTTTTGACCTAAAAAGTAATTAAAACATCACAAAAATCACATTCACACATTTAGACAAAGATATTTGATGAACATACAAATTTCTCAAATTCTACAACTTAAATGTAATATATTGGAAATGAAAAAAAGAGGAGAGACGAATGACTCTTCTTCTCTTAGATATATCATATATTATTATTAGTTTGTGAAGCTTCATGTTTTTCAACTTTATTTTGTACAGTTCTATTTTCTCTTAGATATATCATATATTATTCTTAGTTTGTGAAACTTCATGTTTTTCATCTTTCTTTTGTACATTTCTATTTGCTCGATACCACATTTTGGAGTTGATTTGTTGCATATATTTTAATAAATGTTTTTAATTATTACCAATTCACTTATTTTTATAATTCAAGGACAAGGACATCATAGCATTAAATGAATTTATTGTAAATTTTGTTGTGACTAATCAATTTTTTGAAGCATTTTGTTCGTCGAGATAAAATTAGTATTATAGAATTGTTTTGCATGTAATTGAAATATGTGTCTTTCACAATTTATTGTAAATACTTTCTCTTAAAGTAAAAAGGTGATGTAAGTTGAATTATGAATCACCAAATTGAAGAATCATTTCTAAAAGAGGTTGCAATCTTAGTGGAAAAATAGGTAGCTTGGATAGATAAATGACTCAAATCACACATATGATGTGGACTTAATGACTACCATGGTAACAATGCAATTAGGTAGTTGTTATAAACATATTATGATCCATTCTAATCCAAAATCGATCAACAATCCAGATCCACTATCAAAGCTAGGATCCTTTGCGAGAGTGGAGATTGTTGCCCCTTGACATGCAGGGGTAACTAGAGGATATTTTTCACTTGTGATTCTAATCACAAATCAATAGATGAGCCAAAAGTGTGACCATTTTTGTATTCATGTATTTTATTGAGCCATGCTTGGATGCTCTTCGTAAAGTATTTGAACTAGGTGGTATCTCTAGACACTTTTGTGGTTGGTCACACCCCATCCTTCTAGTACCCGTATTCAATATAGTCCTTGCTCTTATGTCCCTAACTGAATACCCCTTGGTGGCATCAAATTGGTGTGTTGTTGGTTATTTGTTTCCTATGTAGGTATGCAAGGTCCTTGAGATGGAACTATTAAAATGCATGATCTAGGGGAACCTCTAGTCTCACTCACTCCTTTCTATGTAAAAGTATTTCTCATGTTGTAAAGGTTGTCACACCTATAGAAGCACACTTATCTTATTCCTAAGCATGGATACCATATTATGTATTTGGCACAATTTGGCCTAGAACTCTTGGAGACGATCCTACATTCTCTCATGCAATTTCACATTTTTTGAGGCAATTTCATAGTTATTGGGGTAGTACATGTATTCTAAGGCACCAGTCACATCATTTGAGGCACTTGCGAGCTATTTTTACATGCATGGGTTGTATATTTTAACCTTGTACACTATTTTACTGCAAATGGATTTTCAATAAAAGAACAAAAAAGATACAATGGAAACTACACACATTACACACAGATTTTCCCTTGGAAACCCAAACCGGGAAAACCAACATATTCTATATTCATTCATAGTGATACATTGTTTACAATACAATATACGTATAGGAGCTAGCGGCATCCAAAACCCTAACCCAATGACCTAGATTAGTCAACAACCCTAATTCCTTAACCATAAATAGAAAACCATTGACAAAACCATGTGTTGAAAAATCGCCCAACAATGGACACAAACATTGAGGTGACATGAAAAACGAGGAAAAAATGTGACACATTTCCCAAGGAAAAAAAAAATTCTTGGTGGCGCTGCTCCTGAACCCTGTGCAGGGGGGCTATCTCCCCCCTGCAACTTCCGAAGGGGGGCCTATCTCCCCCCTGCAACTTCCGAAGGGGGGGGCCTAGCGCCCCCCCCTTCCAACCCCCGTGTGCAATGTAGCGAACACTAGAGCTAGTCGCACAAAGACTATAACACATACCCAACATGGGCACCCTCTTGACATGCCACATTGAAAATCCTTGAATTCCTTCCTCTTTCATAACAATTTGAGATATTTTTCACATGAGGAGGGTGTTGACCCATTTGGAGGACACATATGCTAGTCGTTTCAGCACATGTGGCTTTGATTTTCACTTGGAGAGGGCCATTCCATCATTCGTGGAGGTCACTTACATGTTATGAGGATGTATTATTACTATGTTATGAGTGATTTCTGAGGATTTTCCCACCTATTTAGGCCTTTTTCACCTCAAACATGTGGGTGTCCCACCTTTTGAGGCTAAACATTGGCTTGCTTGAGGAACGTTCTTCCTTGGAGGTCTCCTTCACCTTGTTTTGAGGCTTATACCATGCCTCTAGGAGGGACCTCGAGTCTCTTGACCCTAGTCAACTTCATCTTTTGTTGGATAACCTCCTCCCCTAGAGGATTTTATGTACATGTAACATACTCTACTTGCATATTGACTTAGTAACCTTTACTTTGTGGATGAAAAGTCACTTTCTTGTGCTATTTCTCTAGGCTAGATCTAGGGAAATATTATTTTTATATTGAGAGAGATGTTAGATCACTTCTCTATAAAAAGGGAAGCACCTCTCATTGTAATTCATTGCTAGAAATTGTGAAGAAAACTCTTTTCTACTTTATGGATATTGGTATGGATGGTTAGCGACAATGCTCTCTTGGAATAATGTCTTGTGGATCATGATTTACAAATTGATGGATGTTCTTGGATCTATGGTATTTAGTAAATTGATTCGATGAGTAAGTGGCTAATCTTTGTGGATTTTATTTGTGAATTGTTGCAAGTGTGTTTGTGCTTCTCTAGAGTTGGTGGTGCACCCTCTTCCTCTCTTCTTGACAGATCACTTCTTCAAAGCTATTGGAGGATTGCTAGTGAAGAATCTTCCACTTGAGTCATATTCAATCTTGTAAGGCAATAGGAGGATTTTATAGGGTTTGTAGTGAAAAATCCTAACTATCACCTTAGGTTCACTTACATTTTCTGAAGATGGGCCTTAGTTGACCCCATATGCCCCCCAAAAAATCAAGTACCAATTAGTCTATTCTTGTTGAGTTAATTGTAAAATTCAAAAACCAGTTTTTTCTTTTGTTTTAAGGTAAATAAAAGTTTTTGTAGCTTGCATACAATTTTTATCCATAGAACCCTAGATGTCTTGGCCTTTTTGCATGTGTTTGACTTGAAAAAATTATTCTCTTGTAAAATTGGCCTTGGTGGTTCACATTTTTAAATTTTTTGGGGTGGAATGAGTTGGTATAATTGGTTGTTAAGTGATCTTAAAGTTTCATATTTAGCGAGTTGTGTTAACCCTAGATTTACTTATTGTTTTAGCCCTAGATATTGTTCATTTAAAATCTGTTTAAGTGGTTGAGACATATATCTATTATAACTTGTTTACTGCTACAATTTATTCGTCTTTCATGCAAGTTTTGTTACAGTCTTGAATAGTTTTCATGTATGCATTGTTTTGGGACCACCTTTCAGTGGAAATTCACTTGATAATCCCTCTAAAACAACCCTAAAATTGAATAACTTAAATATGGAATTTACCTTCACGAACCACCTTAATCCAATTTTCATATAATTAATGGTTGGTGATAATTTGGGTAGTAACATAGGAAACTCTAGACTTGACTTGTCTTGCCTTTGGAACCTATTCAAACATGGAAAAAAATTCCTCCAACAAAGGGAAGTATCACTTAATCAAGGCCCCAATTAAGCTTGTACTCCTTTTGATATAGTGATATCCATAGGTATGTGGGCGCAGTTGCCTCTACAAAGGTTTCTTCAAAAGAAAAAATATATAACCTAACACTAATATATATATATATATATATAT
>SNQJ01S0001036.1:66577-110581 GCA_010110895.2 Picea sitchensis
ACAACAACAACCAACGGTTAATACAAATTTATACAAAGAAATTCAAAATTTGTAAGAAACAAAACCAAAACATCTTATAAAACATAGGAAAATTTTGACAAAACATTAAACAAACCATAGTGCATAAAAAAGAAAATAAATGAAAATAATGAATGTTATGCATAAAATCTCTTCAAGACTACAATTCACCATGATAATTTATAACTAGACCTTCAATACTTATAAAATATATGTTGAAGGACTAATCATCTCAGAGATTTGAAATGGACCTAACCAAAGAGTTTGAAATTTAGTATGTTTTCCTTTATCCTCATGGGATTTATTCGATTTCAACATTGTTATCCCAAAATTTTAGTGATAACTAAGAAGATTATGTCTCGAGGCCCTCAGGTTTTAGACATGGAGTACCGAGAGACAACTTGACCAGCAGTTTCCACTTGCACATATAGAAACCCATCTCACCACCACATGCTCCAGGCTCATCATGATGGTATCCACCACATCATCTGGCCTCCGTAAGACATTGAGTCTTGCTCCATGAGGTACAAGTTAGGTACCATGGTGAATGCCNAGATAATTACAAAATCCAAGAAGTAGTTCACTAGATCAAGTAAGTGACAAATTCAAATTCAATATCTTAATTCTTTCAAATAAATAGTTATTTGAACAATAGATAATGAATCCTATATCTCATTCTTTTTATTAAGAAAATGTAAAATACAAGAAAGGGATTTCAAGCTTTTAAAATACAAACTTTAAATCAAACACTCACATAAATGCATTGTGTAATATGGTAATTCACATTACTAATTTACCAATAAATATTTGTCTTCAAATTAAATTATTTCACTCATAAAAAAATATGTAGTTATTATACTAATATTTCTATCCATAAAATTTTCAATCATTTCCTAAAACTTGACAGAAATGCACAGGTTCCAATTCGTAATTTCCAACTGCAAAGGTCTTCAAATTCAAAATAATAAAAATAGACCAACTTGATTACAAATTTTCCAACTCTTTACTCTATAGTAAAAGGTGGTATTTATACTCTTCTATAGCTTTGTTTATTCGTTCAAATTCCTCGAATTTTATTGTTTCAACCGTCTCAATAACTTTAGCAAAACAAATTATTGAGAAAATCTTTTAATTATTTTCTACATAGTCTTCTTTATTTCTATTAAAAGATTTCTATTGTGTTTGATGTAGAATATTAAACACATACTTTCTTTTATTAGCCCACGAACATGAGTAATGTCCTTAATATCATATGCCTTTTGTTCACGTCACTGGTCTTCACAATTGTTTTCTTCACCCTAAAAATCTGCAAAATGAAATTGAATGAAATTATTGTCCACTATAGATTCACTTCAAGAAATAATAATCTAGCAATGGATCTGCAACGACATCAATAATCTAGCTCATCTACCACATTCACATAAACAAAATTAATTCCAAGTGGAGTTACATGTCATAGGTGCCACATCATCAATCAGACTTAGAAACTTGCCATATCATCAACGGAAAATAGAAAACCAATTGTCACAAAGGAATAAATATTTAAAGTAAACAAGATTAAATTAATATCCAACCTCTTCGTAAAAAACTTTTTTCACTATATTTGTTCTGAACTTATCTTATCCAAAAATTCATATTCATTAGCTCAGTAATTAAAGTTAATTCCAAGTTCTCGAGGTGTAAGACAGTTGGTGACAGAGTGTACTGTTAAGAAACTCCGTGATGTTAAAGTCATCGATTCGAAACCTACATGGACAAAAAAATCCAACCATACTAAAGGTTGGTGTAGCTTAGGCCAGGTTTAAATTATCGCATTATGCACTTGAATATACTTTTTTTTTAAAAGGAAAATCATTAAAACAAATTAAGGCTTTTAGAAAAATTATCAAACAAATCCAATAAAATATATACAATTGAGTTAAAATCAAATTTAAATATTTACAATTTGTTAAATACTAAGTATATAAGGAAAAATTAGGAAGGGTCCCCATTACTTCGTGAATAATTTATATTATAACGGGGATTATTGTGCATGCAACGACTAACTCGGTGAATTAGTTATCTCTGCTGTTAATAATTAAAAAGACAATTATATAAAAACTGAATAACAAGCCTTTCATTAGAAATTATGAAAATTAGGAGAATTTAATATACTGCGTACGTGTGAAAAATAAACAAATAAGCTTGTAATTGTAAATGCTAAAAACTTCAACATTGATTTAGCAGAGCTCACTATATTTGTTTAATTCTGAAATTTGTTTTAACCAATCCCGAAACACGTCAAAGTTCAAAGTCTCGACAAAGGTGCCTTAATACCATACAAGCACGACCCCTCTACAAACGAGCATCGATATCCTGGACGGGTTTATTTTTACTTTACGCACTTTTAAAAGTGATTTCAACTTCATTCTTTTGTTAAGAAATTTATTTGGCATAAAAAATTAGTCTCTAGAGTGTTTTCCACTTCTAATTATTATCTGTATAACCTTGTACGATTTATGTGAGTCAAGATGTTACAAACAAAATTACCCAAACTTTTGAAAAATGTATAGGTTAAATATATAGATTCTCTGCAAATATCGAAAATTTGGACAGAGATAAATCCTCCTTGAGGATTTGTGGAAAGAGTACTATTGCCATCTATCAAAAAAAAACCTTTATGCTACAACAACAACCAACGGTTAATGCAAATTTATACAAAGAAACCCAAAATTTGTAAGAAAAAGAACCAAAACACATTATAAAACATAGGAAAATTTTGACAAAACATTAAACAAACTATAGTGCATAAAAAAGAAAATAAATGAAAATAATGAATGTTATGCATAAAATCTCTTAAGACTACAATTCACCATCATAATTTCTAACTCCCCCTTCAATACTTATAAAATATATGTTGAAGGACTAATCATCTCAGAGATTTGAAATGGACCTAACCAAAGAGTTTGAAATTTAGTATGTTTTCCTTTATCCTCATGGGATTTATTCGATTTCAACACTGTTATCCCAAAATTTTAGTGATAACTAAGAAGATTATGTCTCGAGGCCCTCAGGTTTTAGACATGGAGTACCGAGAGACAACTTGACCAACAGTTTCCACTTGCACATATAGAAACCCATCTCACCACCACATGCTCCAGGCTCATCATGATGGTATCCACCACATCATCTGGCCTCCGTAAGACATTGAGTCTTGCTCCATGAGGTACAAGTTAGGTACCATGGTGAATGCCATTTCAATATTTGAGACATTTGAGTTTGTTGCATCTATTACTACTTTTGATTATGTAATGTTTGCTTGGACAATATGCTCCTTGCCTTGTTTCACTTTGGTGGTTAACATTGCGCCCTAGTAAGTTGGTCACCCTTAGGGATAGGTTTGCTACTGGGAGGTCCTTTTGATGAGTCATCGTGCCACTCCTGACCATACTTGTCACTTTCCACACTTCATCCCTTCATTTCCTCACCTTTTGGCACTTTCAAGTGTACTGACCCAAGAAGGGGTTGTCCTTCATTTCATGGGAAGAAGGGTTGAAGGCCCAAAGGCTTGTAACTAGAAAAAGATAAAATACAATCATTAACCTTATAGATGCTCGCCCAAGGATCCCGAGGACAATGAAACTTCTCTCATAAGAAACTAACGGGACTCATAAAAGAATGACTAATAACAAATGCCAACCAAGGTGGAGCATGTGTGGGCATTATTTTTATTGCTTAGGTAGAAGCCTCACATAGGTTTTCAACTTGCGGAAGCATGATGTGGCTAGGGTAGTGTCAAGGTGGGCATAATTTTTCATTCATAGGTAGAATCCCCACCTTGGCTTCAATGTGGAAATTTCCTAAAAGAATAAAAGGAAATAAACGGGCTTGGAAAAAGGTTGCATTGAAAACAAAGGTGCAACACACCCTCTACAAAGGCACCCATAAATGAGACACTACAACCCTTTGTATGCCATGAACCCCATGCCAAAACTTCTTCCCCCTATACATGACACCTCATCCACATGAATTAGAAGGAGGTCCCCTTAGGAAACACCCCTAAACTCGAGGCACGGTTCATTCAATAGGTCATTTTTCCAACCCTCCCATACCTAAACTTGGGAAATTGCATAGGGTATTTGAGCATTTGTTTATTTTGATGAGATGGTTTGGATGTACTTGCTTAGATGCCTCTTTTATTGATTTGATTTACTCATCATCATGCATTTGACTTGAGATCCTTGGAGGGCGTATCCAATTGTCTTTTTAGGACCTAGCTAGTGGACATATTTGGAAGAACAAACCTAGCTTGGGCTTCCATGGGGATTGAAGCCCACAGGTTGGATTCCAAGGGCCCACATGCCGTATGATGAAGACATGCCTTTGGAGGCCTAGAAGACATCATGTAGGACCTCACCTAGACCCTATCACCCAAACGACTAGCCTAAGGAGGCCAAAACATCAACTTTGAGGGCTTGGTGTCATATTAGAGCTAGGGGTTGGAGGTGTTGAGGACACTTGGCATGTTTTGGAGGAAAGAACCCTTGGATAATTGAAGAAATGAATTGATTGAAGACCATTGGCCTTTGGAGGCCTATCATTCCCTTCTCCAACTCAACAATTTGACCAAAAGTGCCAAACGTTTCCCAAAAAGAGGGTGACATCATGTTTTAGGGTTTCTTCTATGTGCAAAAGTATGAATTAAATAATATTATAATGTAAAGGGGAAAGATAAGGGTTGTTGACCCCTTATATTGTGTGGACAAACTATTTGTTAGAGGATTTGTGTAAATAGAGATCATTTGCATCTCATTTGGATCATAACTCTCCCTCTTGTGAGAAGACTCTTAGCAAATATTTGGGCCCTCTTTGGGAAATATCTATCTCTTGTGCTCTTGTTATTGTTTCTTTTGTCCATTGGTGGAAGAAGTAGTGTGCTACCTCTCTTGGATCTATTTTATTGCATTTGTGACCTGGATTATCTTGGTAAAGGA
This sequence comes from Picea sitchensis, assembly GCA_010110895.2. Taxonomy (NCBI): domain Eukaryota; kingdom Viridiplantae; phylum Streptophyta; class Pinopsida; order Pinales; family Pinaceae; genus Picea; species Picea sitchensis. The sequence goes on from SNQJ01S0001036.1 coordinate 71,569, forward strand.
AGGTTTATCTTGTTCTTGCTTTGACTAGGTAAGGAATCTATCTTATTGTTGTTTCATTGCTTGGTTACAAGTGTGATTTGCTAGAATTTCTTAGGGAGTATAAGGGTTTAAAATCCCACCATATCCATCATTTTTGTCTTGAAATATTTTGTTGCATAAGCTTTTACTAGGAGAAGTAAAAGTGATTGCACCCTCCTAGTACATCCTAGTTAGTCTTGATTTCCTTGGGGAGTAAAAGGGTTTACACCCCCAAGGATATAGCATTGCTAGCTTCCTCTTTATTTGACTCCATAACCCAATAGCTAAAGGCACTAAATATAATTTCACTAGAGAAATAAAATCTTGCATTGGTTAACGTGAAAACACAGGATTTTGATATTGTCTAAATTGGAATAAATTTTATGCTTTGTGTGCTTAGTTGAGCCACTAGGACATCTCATTTTGATAGGTAATTCTTGCTGCTGTTATAACATTTTATCTACAACCATTAGGGATGAAAAAACCCTAAAACAAATTTCTTAACAACTCACAAACCAACCGTCAAAAGTTGCTAAAAGGTTACCACTATCCTATACTAGTGTTAACACACTTTTTGGGTGAATTGTTGGCAAGTTTTGGTGGTTCATCTCTTTGTTGTAACAACTTGTTTTCTACATCCATAAGGCTGCAATTATATCTCAGCAATACTAATTTCTTATAGACTTGTTTCATGTTAATGTCTTGCTTTTTCATACTTGAGTTAAACTAGTCATTGCTAGCTTGTCTCTTTCAATCTTAAGTAGACTTTTAACAACTTTATTTGCAACTCTTATTATCATTTCATTGCTAATATATATTACATTTTATTTTTGCAATTAGGGACAACAAGCTTAAATTGCTTTTCCATCATATTATTGGGCTTGTATCTTTGTTTTTCTTGTGTCTCGGGCAGGTACCATCACTCCTTGGCAAGTCTTCTATATAGTGACACATATTCTACCATCTACAAGAAACTTTTCAAGCCCTTTGTTGGAGCCACCTTTTTCAACTGGTTTAAATATAATTTTTAAAGTCAAATGTTGGTCTTTAAGTTCTCTTTCACTTCGTGGCACTTACAAACTAAAGTTTTCAGTAGTCCCGACATGCGAAATAACGTAAGATGTTATGTTCCATAAGTTACCACCTTTTATCGTTAAACGAAAATTTTACTTTTTGTACCTCGGGATATCGCGCTTCGGGAGCTACGAATCACAAGATTTACAATCCCCAATGTGCGAGGTCATGAAAAGTTGTTAAAATCTTACCTCAGGTTAAAGCTAAGAGTAAAATTCTTTAAACCCCAGTCAAGTGCTGTCGGGATTTCACGACTCAACATACGCTCCTCCCGAAAACTATACCTTCGAAGCCCCGAGTCGCGGATTCGCGATATAAATTAAAACATGATTAATTAAACGCTTAATCCTACTTACGTTCTCGCTTAACTAAATCTAATCATCGCGATCTCAGGTTTCGGAGTCTCGAAAGGTTAAAGTGAAAACTCCCAACAAGGCGAACGCCGAAAGGTTGACTAAAGTTTAAGAAAGATGAATTAAAGAAACTAAGTGAGCTTAATCAGTATTTAATGAAAATAATGATATGCACTATCTATGAGGTAATTTTAAATTTTCGTTATGCCAACTTATGTCACGAACCGTCAAAATTTATGGAATTAATTGGGAATGAGGCGAAGCGGGAAGTAAGGATATGGTCTTTATTGCTAAATTTGTCTCTAAATATGATTTGACCATTCTGTTAATAAGGATACCAAGATTTTAAATGATTGAAGACATAGATCTTTTTCCTTTCTGTTCTAAGTCTTAAAGCTCTTTTCTATCCCACACAGATAAGTTTTTCTAAGCAAAACTGATCTCTGAATGTATACGCATTTTTATTACAGGAGAGCTAAGTCACAATCTTCTGTCATGGCCCCGTGAAAAGTGTCCAAGACAGGTGCTGAGATTTAGGGACAAGGCTCCGATAATGTTTCAGATACTTCACCTCGAAGTGTTGACTCTGTACGAACCTGGTCATACATCTCAGAGGTTTTGCAATCAGATTTGGTGAACTCTTCGGATGATTCTAGTGACAACAAGAAAGATGACTTGACTACCAAATACAAGATCCTCATCCAGGAAGAAATGCATAAAGTAGCAGCCAGGCCACTTCTTCTTCCTTACTATGACATGATCCGATGGGCGCTAGATCATGTAGATATCCCTACTAGAACCATCATCAGCGAGCAGAAGGTCACTGTTGGGACCTTTAGACCAGAAAACATATAGGCGATGTACAAGTTATCACCCACGTTGAACTTCACATATAATGTGGAGTTACTAGAGGAGTTTAAACAGAAGGAGTGCAAGCAATACGGGAAAATCTTATCTGAGTTGATCAAGGATTGGGTATCACACCCAGCGAAGTTCAGAGCAGATAGCAACAGAGTTTATTCCATATCTTCTTTGGAACCATAGTTCAAATACATAGCGATGATGACCTATAGATTGTACGGGAGGGAAGACACCACACATTTTTTCCTCTTATGGGTACCTCTAATACATACAGTAGCAGAAGGTTGTTCTTTCGACTGGGCCAAACTATTGTCATATAGTCTGACCAGTCAGATTACAAAATATCGGACACAGAGGGAAAGCGGGAGAGCTGCCTCATTTTTTATGTCTGCATACATCATGGATGCCATGTGTTCCATGAGACCTTTTCCCTTAATGAGATGGAGTTGGGCTCCATCGGAGACTGAGCCTATCCATGTCTATCATTCCAAGCTTTGGGAGGACAAGGCCTCAGATTTTATATATGAAATATTCAATTGGGTAATGGTACTGATGCATGTCGCCATCTTCGGTAATCCACCACCCCGGATCTCAGATAGCATTGCGACAAATCTGAGCAGGGTGGCTGACTGGTATGTGGAAGAAGAGTTTTCATACATCAGGGTTTTCGACGCTTCTGTCCCTCCACATGCTCTACCATTAATTATACCCGATAGGTTGGCCTGTCACGAGATCGCCATGCAAACTGTGATCGGTGGCATAAGTAAAGAGTTGAAGGGGTTTTCAAAGAAGGTATGGCCACCTTTCCCCATCCATTTAAACACTTATTCTTTATTAGATTTTGGGCATGAAAAGGCCGAGGCAACAACCTTAGAAGATATAAAATTAGTCAATATTGAATTCAAGAAACATGACCCACAGAGGGTCGTGAGTAATCACTTAGCTAGCTGCGGCCTTAAAAGATTTGAGCACGAGAATTCGCCCCATGATGATATTATCCGAAGCGCTAGATCGTATGCCGAGGTTTTGGTTTGGATACAATCCCTGTCACACGAAGAGAGGGCTAATGTTTCCAAATTTCAAGAACATAGGTAGAGCTACCTTCCCCCAGTATTACGGGGCGAGAGACCAACAATCGTAGAGGTGCAAAAAAAAAAAGACGAAGGATCTAAAGATTCTTCCCCCGACCAAGAAGAACAACATGATAAAGAAGAGCAAACTGGGGGCCTGAAACAGGAAGCCAAGGCTTCCGATACTCCAAGTGAGCCAACTTCAGTCATTACTCCAAGGAAATCATCTAAACAGGTCAGTAATCCCATTGTTTATTCTACTCCCCTGCAGTCGACAAAGGGAATACCAGATGCAGGTTGGATTTTTGGTGAAGAATTAGCACCCATATTAGTGGAGGAGCTACCTCCGAATGAATTCTTCTTTGATAAGAAGAGAAAGGATGTCATTAAACATGAATTCTATCAAGAGGCAAGTAAGGTAGCGAAGAAATTTAAAATCTTAGTCGATGGAAAAGATGTGAAGAAGCAAGAATTTGCGACTCAAATAGCAGGAACATTGGGGGCTTTCACTACAACCAACCAATATTCAGTCGAGACCCTAAAGGATCAGCTGAAGCGAAAAAATCGTTTAATCAAAACATTAGAGGCTAAACTAGCTACAACAGAGGCCACTGTCATAGACCAGGCGAATACATGTTTGGAACAAACTAGAGCAGTTGATCAAAAAAAAATTGAGCGGCTCAAAGCCGACCTCGAACAAATGCATATGATGGATCAGACAAGTCAGACACAGGTAGACCAACAAAGAGAATTGATAGAGCAACTACAAGTCAAACTAGACTTCGTTGAAAGCCAAGTAATTGATATCGGGATATTTCAATCCCAAGCTATAGAGAACAGAAAAAGAGTGTCTGCAACTCAACAAGGCCTACTTGCTAAGGTAGAAATGATTCAAAAAAACTGTCAACTCATTGATCGAGTCTTGGAAAACCTCACTCTCAGAGAAAAAGATGTTGGGGCGGCCCGAATTGCTTTCCAGGAGGTTATTATAGCCACAACGAGAAGGGAGACAAGCAATAGTTCCAGGTTTTCTATCTCGGAGCAAACCCGAGGTAACATCTTGTTGAAAGAATGGGAGTGTGACATATCCAAAGGCAGACAACAAGCTAGAGAGATAATAAAATCTTGTGAAGAAACCTTCGGTTTTCTAGATGGAAGTTGGCTGGGTTCCGACGATGAAGGTAGCACTGAAACACTAGGCCAGATCAATATAGCCAAACATTTTCTCAAGATCAAGGAAAATGAAGAAAGAGAATTGGATGAAATATCACAAATAACCCAGATGGACATAGTCCAAATAGATAAATGGTTGATTAAACCGAGTGTACAATTATGTTCTGTCAACGCCAAAGACCAACAGGTGGAGGAAAAGTTGCCAAGATTGGCGAAGGATTGTTACACCTTNGGTGACTCCACGTTTAAATATCTAGCATTCGGTCGAAGGAATACCAGACTAAACCCAGAAGGCAAACAAACCACGCCTGTTTCCGATATAGAAAAAATACTGAAAACTAGAGGTTCCCTTAAGCCAACTACTACAGTCTACCAGCTTAAGTACCCACAAACCAAAATCAAGAGTTCATTTGAACCTTCAACTTTGCACAGTTCACCTCACAAAACCATCAATCCAATCTTAGCTCTCTCTGAGGCTAAGAGTGAAACCCATTCGATAACCTCTGACATATACAAAGGTAAAAGACCTGTAGTGGATTTATTAGAGATCGATATCCCACCAACTTTTCAGTTAGATCTCTTGACATCACCAAATCTAGGAGAGTATACCTTACACTCGGATTACATGCCCACGGGTTCCCCTGATTACATTTCCTGCAAATTCGAAGAGCCAAGTCCTTGCATCACTTATCACCCGTCTTTAGTCGTCCTACCTCAAGAAGAAGCTAAAGATTCACTTTTAGTGTTCCAGAACCCTCTATACAATACCACGTTTCCCTATCCAATAGTACCAATGGCAGCCGCCAGAGGAGGAGGTGGAGGGGTTTTCGGAGGTGGAGGGGTTTTAGGAGGTGGTGGGGCACTAGGAGGAGGAGCAGGAGGCCAAGGGCCTCTCCCCCCTCCCAGAGTTTTCTCTAAAGTGGCTGCAAGATATGCGCCTTTGGTTCTACCTGCCCCTCTTCACAACCTTCCCAAAAATTATATAAAAAACTTACCTAAGTTTACAGGAGAAGGATACTTGATCGCAACCAAACATATAAATTTCTTCGATCAGTTCGCAGATACCCTAGGTCTCGAACACGAATGTGTATTCGAGGCTTTTTGTTCAAACTTTCGAAGGACAGGTATGACCCTGGTTTCGAAGCCTACCTGCAGGGTCAATATTATCCTACGATGCTCTAGAAGACGCTTTCCTTAGGCAATGGGGCGAAAGGAAAGATCACTTGTATTATTTGACCGAGTTCAGATCTTTAAAGAAAAAGAATTGGGAAACAGTTATAGAATTTATTCAAAGATTTAATAAGTTGTATAATAAAATCCCAACCGAAGTTAAACCATCCCAACCTGCAGCGAAAGTAACCTTCGCGGGAGCTTTCGAACCCGATTTCGCCCTTCTCTTAAGAGAAATAAGAGGGGCTACCCTGACCCGAATGCAGGATGATGCTATAGAAATCGAATCTAACATGATGGCTTCTGGCAATTTGAAAGCTGAGGTAGAAACTAGAAACTGATAAACCAGACGTTTTAAGGAACAAGCGGGACCCTCAGGGTCTAATAGATCCACAGACGATAAAATGGATGATATGGCCAGGATTATTAAGGAGTTGTCGAATAAAATTTCTAGGATGGAACTGGATCAATCGAAGGCCGATCCTTTCATTAAAAGAGAATTCAGGAGAAACCCCAACCTTCAAAATCAACAAAGACAGGCTAAAAATGAAGATCAGAAAATTCAAACCCCTTTAAAAAATGACAATTTTATAGGAGGAAATGACCTGGAAGATTTCAAAGGTTTAGAAGAATATGTGACAAATTTAGGTGACGACCGCACGCAACCTTACGTAACTAAAGAAGATTATGAAAAGTCCTTAAACACATGACAACCCTCAGATACAGATGACGACATAAATAATATAGATGTCCCTGACTATCAAGAAGGAACTAATTCAATAATGGCTGAAGTCCAACCCAAGTATAACCTGAGGTCTAAAAACAAACCTGCACTGACTACTCAACCCAAGAAAATTCTCCCTAGAGGTGAAGTATATGATCTTGCCTCAAAAGAGACCAAAATATCTGATAATAGAGTAAAAGGGGCAGACTCGTTGGCTCCTAAAATGAGAGGTTCAGGCCCAAACTAAGGAAATCAAGACAACCGATACACATACACTTGCAAGTAAAATCACGAGTAATAAATCAGCTCAGACAAATAAGTTGGAGAAGAGAGAGTCCAAGATCTCAACCAGAGAAACAAACAAAGGTAGTGGTGGTTTTAGTTTTGAAAATGAGATAAATAGGATCAAAATACCGATCCCTCTGGTTGAGTTAGCAAAGAATCCTTCATATTGTAAACCGATAACCAAAGTGATAGGTTGTTCAGATCAATAAAGTCAATCCGACGTGATAAAATTGGAATATGATAAGCCCAATATCACTTTTGGTCCACATTTCGAGGGTGCCAGATACACCGTCGCTCCTTTCTATATCACCCTAAATGTGCATGATCGACTGCTGCATAACTGCATGCTAGACTCTGGAGCTTCACATAATGTGATGCCCAAAACTATTATGGATAGACTAGGCCTTGAGATCACCAGACCTTACGGAGATCTCTACTCTTTCGATTCGAGAAGAGTTAAGTGCATGGGTATGATAAAAGATTTAGTAGTCACCCTTGCACAGGTCCCAGTCAAAAGCGTCCTTATGGATGTAGTTATTGCTGATATCCCCCCAAAGTATGGCTTACTACTATCAAGGTCATGGGGAGCCAAACTAGGGGGGTCCCTCCAACTCGACATGACTTACGCCACAATTCCTGTGTTTGATGGACAACTTACTCAGTTATACAGGGAAACAAGGTTAGCCTATATAGTAAGTGATCCTCAGAATCCTAACAATTTTTCTTTTTACATTGCGGATCAAGATCTAGGAAATTGTATATTGTCTTTTGGTGATGGTCTAGATAGCTGCACAGAGGAAAATTACATAGATGAGAAAGAGTCAGAAGAGATGCATAGCACTGGGATCTGGAAAATTGTTTTTGATGGTGCCCTATCATGTGAAGGAGCAGGTGCAGGGGTACTTTTTGTGGCACCTGAAAATAAATTTTTTGTACCTTTCTCTTATAGGCTTCAATGGGATATAGACTACACCAACAATGTATGTGAGTATGAAGCCTTAATATTAGGATTGGAAGCTGCCAAGAAGCTAAACATAAAGAACCTAGAGGTATATGGAGACGCTGATTTGATAGTCAAACAGATAAATCGACAATACCAAGCCAAGCACCCGAGATTGAGATTGTACAAAAATTGTGCCTGGGACCTAATGGAAATTTTTTTCTCATCTGTAAATGTCCATTTCATCCCACGCGCTGAAAACTTGCAGGCCGATTCGTTAGCCAAGGCAGCATCGACGTTTTCCCCCCCTACAAATTTTAAATTAAAGTACCACATAGAGGTAAGGCATAGACCATCCATCCCGAAAAACATACAACACTGGCAGGTGTTCGAGGATGACGAACAGATCAGGAAGTTCCTCGAAGCAGTAGGTGACTTCTCTGAAACTCACATTGATCAAGAAAATCAAAATGATCACATATGGATCATGCAAGAAGGAGAAGACCCTCAAAAGTTCCAGGAAAAAATTGCAAATCATCGCATGCTGGTTCTGAAGAAAAACCAGATTCCGAAAGGACTGATTCCTCTGGAGAGACTGTTCGATCAGAATGACATACCCTTGAAATCCACCCTACAACCCCAACCAGAGGAGGTTGAAGACTGTGATGTAGGGACCAAAGAGGAACCTAGGATGGTAAAAATATCAAAGTACCTTCCTCCTGAGGTAAAAATCAAGTATAAAGACTTGCTCGGATAGTATAAAGATGTTTTCGCTTGGTCTTACGAAGAGCTGAGAACTTACGACATGGATGTAATCGAACACAAGATACCCCTGAAACCTGGTGTTAAACCCTTTAGACAAAAACTCAGACAGATCAACCCTATTTTATTACCTGTGGTTGAAAAGGAAGTTAAAAAGCTCTTTGATGCAAAAATAATAGTACCTTTGAGATATTCCGATTGGGTAGCAAACTTGGTCCCGGTCAGAAAGAAGAGTGGGGAGATTAGACTGTGTGTGGACTTTAGAAATCTGAATAAGTCCTCCCTCAAAGATAACTACCCTCTACCCAAAATGGATCACGCTTTAGAAAAGGTAGTTGGGGAAAACATGATGTCTATGATAGACGGTTTCTCTGGGTATAATCAAATCGCCGTAAGTGAACTAGATAAAGAGAAAACAACTTTCACTACCCCTTGGGGTACTTTTATGTATGATAAAATGCCTTTTGGTTTAATGAATGCAGGCGCTACCTTCCAATGTGCTATGGACATTGCTTTCATCGGCGAAAGGGATAAATTCGTGGTCATTTATCTTGATGATCTAACTATTTTTTCTAAATCTGATGAAGATCATCTGGTACATCTCAAGTGGATGTTTGAGAAATGCCATAAGTTTGGTCTATCTTTGAATCCCAAAAAATCCCACTTCACCATGTAAGAAGGTAAACTCTTGGGCCATATTGTGTCTCGAGACGGTATTAAAATTGATCCTAAAAGAGTTGAGGCTATAGATACTATAAATATTCCTAGGAATGTAAAAGAAATTTAGTCATTTTTAGGAAAAATATTTTTTTTGAGGAGATTTATTCCGAACTTTGCTAAAATCGTGAAATTGATCACAGATATGCTAAAGAAAAACAACAAAGTGAAATGGACGGCAGAAGCTAAAGCGACATTTGCACACATCAAGAGGGTCATAAACGAGGCACCTATACTGGCAAACCCTGATTATCAAAAGGATTTTCTTATTTTTTCGTTCGCCTCTGAACACACCATCGCCGCGGTACTCCTCCAAAAAAACGAAGAGGGTTTCAAACAACCGATAGATTTTTTTAGCAAGAGTCTTAGAGATGCATAACTTAAATACGATATAATGGAAAAGCAAGCGTATGCTATGGTGAAGGCGTTAAAAGCATTCAGAACCTATGTGTTGCATTCCAAGATAATCGCATATGTACCTACCAGTTCTGTAAAGGATATTTTGGTTCAATATGACAGTGATGGAAGAAGGGGACGTTGGCTTGCCAAAATTCAAGAATTTGACCTGGAGATAAAACCAACGAAATTGGTAAAAGGACAAGGTTTGGCCAAACTCTTAGCAGAATCAAATTTCAGGGCTCTTAGTATAAATGGCCTACAAGGATATGAAGAAGGTGTGGACACGAACGAGTCTGGTGAGCCAACAAGCACGACCATAATCGAAGAGAAGTTTGTCTCATCAGACTGGTACAAAAACATAGTGTTGTACCTGATGACATTGAAATGCCCGAGTGATTTATCCCCATCCAAAGCCAGAACGCTGAAATTACATGCGGTCAAATACTGTATATCCTAAAATCAATTGTATTGGAAGGACCCACTAGGTTTCCTGTTGGTCTGTTTAGTTGAATCGGAAACAAAGAAGGTCATAAGCAAATTTCACGAGGGTGTCTGTGGGGGACATCACGCTTGGAGAGCGATAGCTTATAAGATCCTAAGGGCAGGGTATTATTGGCAAAAACTTTTCTCAGATGTAAATGCCAAAGTCAGAGCCTGTAACCCATGCCAATTGTTCGTAGGCAAGCATAAACTCCCAATGCTACCACTGGTTCCGGTTAAAACGAAGGCTCCTTTTCAGCAATGGGGGCTGGATTTTATAGGTGAAATTAACCCCCATTCTAGCGCTCAACACAAATGGATCCTGACTGCCACAAATTACTTCACTAAATGGGTGGAGGCTATTCCAACTAGAAGGGCAACAGATTCAGTGGTAATAGACTTCTTGGAAGACAACATTTTGTCTAGATTCGACTGCCCTCGAAAAATAGTCACAGATAACGCCCAGGCTTTCAAATCTATGGCTATGATCAGTTTTTGCCAGAAATATAATATTGTACTCAGTCATTCCACGACTTATTATCCCCAAGGAAATGGATTAGTCGAGTCCTCAAACAAGAGTTTGATAAATGTAATTAATAAAGTGTTGGACGATAATAAAAAATCTTGGCATGTGCATCTGAAATACGCCTTATGGTAAAATCAGATAGGGACGCAGAAATCTATCGGCACCTCGCCTTTCCAAATGGTGTATGGGACTGACGTGGTATTACCGATAAATCTAGCGCTCCTTGTGATGAAATTATGGCAAGATGAGAAATAAGAACCGAATCATGTTACCAGAAGGATAAATCAGTTAATTGAAGTGCAACAACACAGGGTCGAAATAGACGAAAGGTTGGAGAAATACCAAGATGATATGAAAACGTTATTTGACCGTAAGGCAAGAGGCAAAAAGTTTCTCCCAGGCGATTTGGTTTTGAGATGGGATGCTAGGAAGGAAGACTCAGCGAAACACGGTAAATTTGATCATATTTAGTATGGAACTTTTAGAGTTGCGGCTCCCGAAGGAAAGAATTCATTTTTATTAGAAAATCTAGACGGTAAAATCTTCAATGCCCCTGTCAACGGGCGTTATTTAAAACATTATATGCAATAACTGGTTACCAAAAAAAAATTCCACTGTATATACCGGTTTGTGTTTTCTTTTTATTTCATAATTTCTTTTGGTAAGTGCTTCGTCAATATATATATATATATATCACATTTTTTCCTTCAGGATTTTAGTTTGCAGCCTAAACGAGCAAAAGGGATAAAAAGAAGGTCATATATCGGAAAATAAATTTTCCAAAACAAGTGATAGAAAAGGTTTTCGGTGATAGAAGAGGTTTTCTGTTATTATAAAATGGTAAGGTAAAGGTATGAATTTCTGAGAATTTTATGTTTTTAACAAAGATTTTCAAAATGCCGCAATGGTCTCATCAATATAATGTTTTCGCTTGAATGGTTATTAAAAGAACAACTACTCACTCTGGATCCTAAGAATTTTCACTTAAAATAAAGATAGGAGGTAGTTAAAATAAGCAGAAAAAGTAAATCCTCTTCGAAAAGGGTTTTCAGGAGTCTGTGTTAATGTTTGACCCCTGTCTTCCAGTTTACAGACCTCTATCTGTCACCCTTCTTTCTGTTTTCAGATATACCTTCTTGAAAGGCCAAACATTTTTCTGGGTTTGCATACAAGGGGAGAAGAGATTACGTTTTAACTTTGAAAGCTTCAAAGCAGATTTTGGAAAGTAAGTTGGTCTTCACGACTCCTCAGCCTCTTACTAAACAAAGTGATGCATAGGTTGATCCTGACTATTCTAGGTTTTTCAATAGTTTTGAAAAATTAAGGCTTGCTCGAAGGAAGACTCCTAGAAATAATTTCTCCCATTCTTCTCTACGGGCTAAGGTATGGTGAAGGTTGAGGGAGGGTTGGTACCAAGTAACCAAAGTAAGTTGATAGACCTCCATTGCAAAGTATTACGTAGATATCACCCCTCAAATAAACTGATTGCCCCCACTTCGTGTTCAAAAAAGTAAATTATAAGACAGATGGTGAAAGGAAAGTTATATTTAATTGTCCATCTAGTCCAAAAAGACGATGAAAGGAAATTCAGAAATGATTGCCCTCGTCTCAGCATTTAAATGCATACATATATTTCGAAGTGGTGAAAGGAAATTCAGTAAAAAGGGCCAGATAACTTCACCGGGGTACTTAACAGGCCCGCTGGCAGTGAAGCAATGTCTGAGATATCTGTAAGGTTGTTATACGTGAATCTCACTCTACTCTGGTAACCAATTTTCTCGAAACTAGATCTACATCCTAAGTTCAGACAGGGCCCCCCGATTAAGAACATGTAATGAACTTCATTTGATGCAAGCCAAAAGCCTTAAGATCTGTTGCATTTCCTAAGACTGTCTTGATTTTCCCAATGCAGACCTAAATTCAGTAAGAGAAGGAGAAAGTCATGAAAGGGATTGCAGCTGAGTGTGAAACATATTTGGGTTTTGAAAAGATTTTCACAAGTAAAAGATGAAATCTCTTTTTCCCTCTGTATCCTTTTCCTAGGAACAATTTTTGCTGGGATAAAGCCTTTGACTCCATTTACCCAATACAGGGACGTGGTCTACTATTCTTCCCATCTTACAGGAAGTCAGGATCCCTAGTTGGAGCCTATGTTGGAGCCGCCTTTTTCAACTGGTTTAAATATAATTTTTAAAGTCAAATGTGGGTCTTTAAGTTCTCTTTCACTTCGTGGCACTTACAAACTAAATTTTTTAGTAGTCCTAACATGCGAAATAGAGTAAGATGTTATGTTTCATAAGTTACCACCTTTTATCGTTAAACAAAAAATTTACTTTTTGTACCTCGGGATATCGCGCTTCCGGAGTTACAAATCACAAGATTTACAAGCCCCGATGTGCGAGGTCATGAAAATTTGTTAAAATCTTACCTCAGGTTAAAGCTAAGAGTAAAATTCTTTAAACCCCAGTCAAGTGCTGTTGGGATTTCCCGACTCGGCATACGCTCCTCCCAGAAACTATACCTTCGAAGCCTCGAGTTGCGAATTCGCGATATAAATTAAAACATGATTAATTAAATGCTTAATCATACTTACGTTCTCGCTTAACTAAATCTAATCATCGCAATCTTGGGTTTTTGAGGCTCGAAAGGTTAAAGTGAAAACTCCCGACAAGGTGAACGCCGAAAGGTTGATTAAAGTTTAAGAAAGTCGGATTAAAGAAACTAAGCGAGCTTAAGCAGTATTTAATGCAAATAGTGATATGCACTGTCTACAAGGTAATTTTAAATTTTCCTTACGCCAACTTGTGTCACGAACCGTCTAAATTTATGGCATTAATTGGGAATGAGGTGAAGCGGCAAGTAAGGATATGGTCTTTATTGCTAAATCTGTCTCTAAATATGATTTGACCATTCTGTTCATAAGGATACCAAGATTTTAATTGATCGAAGACATAGATATTTTTCCTTTCTGTTCTAAGTCATAAAGCTCTTTTCTATCTCGCACAGATAAGTATTTCTCAGCAAAACTGATCTCTGTATCTATACGCATTTTTATTACAGGAGAGCTAGGTCACAATCTTTTGTCATGGCCCCGCGAAAAGCGTCCAAGACAGGTGTTGATATTTCGGGACAAGGCTCCGATAATGTTTCAGATACTTCACCTCGAAGCATTGACTTCGTATGAACTTGGTAATACATCTCAGAGGTTTTGCAATCAGATTTGGTGAACTGTTCGGAAGATTCCAGTGACAACGAGAAAGACGACTTGACTACCAAATACAAGATCGTCATCTAGGCAGAAATGCACAAAGTAGCGGCTAGGCCACGTCTTCTGCCTTACTATGACATGATCCGATGGGCGCTAGATCATGTAGATATCCCTACCAGAACCATCATCAGCGAGCAGAAGGCCACTGTTGGGACCTTTAGACCAGAAAACTTACAGGCAATGTACAAGTTACCACCCACATCAAACTTCACATACAATGCGGAGTTACTAGAGGATTTTAAACAGAAGGAGTGCGAGCATTATGGGAAAATCTTATCTGAGTTGATCAAGGATTGGGTCTCACACCCAACAAAGTTCAGAGAAGATAGCAACAGATTTTATTCCATATCTTCTTTGGAACCACAGTTCAAATACATAGCGATGATGACCTGTAGATTGTACGGGAGGGAAGACACCACACATTTTTTCCTCCCATGGGTACCTCTGATACATACAGTAGCAGAAGTTTGTTCTTTCGACTGGGCCAAACTGTTGTTAGATAGTTTGACCAGTCGGATTACAGAATATCGGACGCAGAGGGCAAGCGGGAGAGCCGCCTCATTTTTTATGTCTGCATACATCATGGACACCATATGTTCCATGACACCTTTTCCATTAATGAGTTGGAGTTGGGCTCCATCGGAGACTGAGCTTATCCATGTCTATCATTCCAAGCTTTGGGAGGACAAGGCCTCAGATTTTATATATGAAATCTTCAATTGGGTAATGGTACTGATGCATGTCGCCATCTTCGGTAATCCACAGTCCGAAATCTCAGATAGCATTGTGGTAAATCTGAGTAGGGTGGCTGACTGGTACGTGGAGGAAGAGTTTTCATACATCAGGGTTTTCAATGCTTCTGTCCCTCCACATTCTCTACCATTATTTATACCCGATAGGTTGTCCTGTCGCGAGATCACCATGCAAACCGTGATTGGTGGCATAAGTAAAGATCCGAAGGGGTTTTCAAAGAAGGTATGTCCACCTTTCCCCATCCATTTAAACACCTATTCTTTATTATATTTCGGGCATGCAAAGGTCGAGGAAACAACCTTAAAAGATATAAAATTAGTCAATATTGAATTCAAGAAACATGACCCATAGAGGGTCATGAGTAATCACTTGGCTAGTTGTGGCCTTAAAAGATTTGAGCACGAGAATTCACCCCATGATGATATTTTCTGAGGCGCGAGACCGTATGCCGAGGTTTTGGCTCGAATACAAGCCCTGTCGCCTGAAGAGAGGGCTGATGTTTCCAAATTCCAAGAACATAGGCGGAGCTGCCTTCCCCCAGTATTATGGGGTGAGAATCCAACAACCGTAGAGGTGCAAAAAACAAAAGCCGAAGGCTCTAAAGATTCAACACCCAACCAAGAAGAACAACAGGATAAAGAAGAGCAAACTGGGGGCCCGAAACAGGAAGCCGAGGCTTCCGATCCTCCAAGCGATCCAACTTCAGTTGTTACTCCAGGGAAATCATCGAAACAGGTCAGTGATCCCATTGTTTATGTTACTCCCCTGCAGTCGACAAAGGGAATACTAGACGCAGTATGGATTTTTGGTGAAGAATTAGTACCCATATCAGTGGAAGATCTACCTCTGAATGAATTCTTCTTTGATAAGAAGAGAAATGCTGTCGCTAAACAAGAATTCTATCAATAGGCAGGTAAGGTAGCCAAGAAATTCAAAATATTAGCCGATGGAAAAGATGTGAAGAAGCAAGAATTTGCAACTCAAATAGCAAGTACATCGGGGGCTTTCACTACAACCAACCAATATTCTGTCGGGACCCTAAAGGATCAGCTGAATCAAAAAAATTTTTTAATCAAAACATTAGAGGATAAACTAGCTACAGTAGAGGCCACTGCCATGGACCAGGCGAATATAGGTTTGGAACAAACTAGAGCAGCTGATCAAAAGGAAATTGAGCGGCTCAAAGCCGACCTCGAACAAACGCAGCTGATGGCTCAGACAAGTTAGACACAGGTAGACCAACAAAGAGAATTGATAGAGCAACTACAAGTCAAATTAGACTTCGTCGAAAGCCAAGTAATTGATATCGGAATATTTCAATCCCAAGCTATAGAGATCAGAAAAAGAGTGTATGCAACTCAACAAGGCCTACTTGCTAAGGTAGAAATGATTCAAAACAACTGCCAACTCATTGATCGAGTCTTGGAAAACCTCACTCTCAGATAAAAAGACGTTGGGGCGGCCCGAATTGCTTTCCAGGAGGCTATTATAGCCACGATGAGAAGGGAGACAAGCAGTAGTTCCAGGTTTTCTATCTCGAAGCAAACCTGAGGTAACATCTTCTTGAAAGAATTGGAGCGTGACATATCCGAAGGCAGACAACAAGCTAGAGAGATAAGAAAATCTTGTGAAGAAACCTGTAGTTTTCTAGATGGAAGTTGGTTGGGTTCCGACGATGAAGGAAACACTGAAACACTAGGCCAGATCAATATAGCCAAACATCTGCTCAAGATCAAGGAAAATGAAGAAAGAGAATTGGTCGAAATATCACAAATAACCCAGATGGACATAGTCCAAATAGATAAATGGTTGATTAAACCAAGTGTACAATTATGTTCTGTCAACGCCAAAGACTAACAGGTGGAGGAAAAGTTGCCAAGATTGGCGAAGGATTGTTACACCTTCGAGGCCAACAATCAAGCAAAACCTTCTAAGTTAATATCTCAGCTGGTGGAGAAGTGCGTCATTTGCACAGAGCAGGCGAAGAGGCAAGATGCTGGTACCAAATAAGGACAGAAACCAAGACTTGAAACGATTAATCTCCTTTGTTGTAACCGAAAACCGCTGGAACGTTTGAGATTCCATACTATAGAAATATGTATAAATATACATTTTGTAGAAAGAAGAAAGGGCTGGACCTTTTTGGTTGATTGTAATAGAGGCTATCTTTTTTGAATTAATACAAAGCAAATCCGGAGAATCCTGATTCTGTCACGACTGTGCTATGAGTTTGTTCTCTTTGTTATTCATATTCAATTTTATTTCGCTTATATACATCTGATGAATGTTGCACTGCAATTTAGTAAAACCTCTACTGTCGTGGTTAAATTTTATTCATCTATAGCGTTTACATTTTTCCCTCTGTATCGGCTAACAACAGATACAAGACCTGTGAACCGTTAAGTTGTCATATTTTTTACTTCGTCAGATTCCTTCTTATTCTATTTTCTTCCTCTGTTTAAGGAGTGAGATTCTCCCTTGATAGGAGCCTTACTTTATAAATAGCTAAATGTTTTTCTCATATTTCACACACTTTTATTTCAAATATAACACAGTTACAGAAAAAGGCCTTTGGTTTGCATTTTGTCCTTAAACATTAATTTCAAATGTTTTGTTTATAAGATCAAATTGATACAACATAAAAAAAATCGATTTCTTTTAAATTTGTATGTTCCTCTATGACTGTCTCCGTTGTAATACAACCTAATATTGAACTCGGTTTATCGGACCAAACCCATATCGCTTTAAATATCTTTGATACTATACTTAAAACATCCACCACCTGGGTAGAACTTGAACGTTCATGGACTGCAATCGAACGGGATACAAACATCCAGGAACAGTTGGAAGTTAGACATCGACAACTTGGAAATCCACATTAGCTTCTTTTCCTGAAGGTTGATGCTTTCCCCTCCTTTATCTTTTACTCACTTTCGGATGCCTAGACACTGTACTTTCTAAGCGTTAAGTACAGACTCTGGAACAACACCCTTATTACCTTCCATAATTGAACTATAAGGGGATTCTTCATCATCTCTTCATTTTCCATCTCATTCCCCTGAGGGATGTTCGTTTCTTTTAGAATTTATTGAAGGTTTGAAAGAAACACTTCTTCTAAAATATGATGAAATCATAGTTGAGGAAGAATAGGTTGAGGATGATAGTAATGAGGAAAGTTTTGAGTGTCTCAAGGAAAACATACAGGAAGACAATGATTTATATGAACAATTACTTGAACATTGCCATGATAAGGACTTCTTGGTCAAGTTTTGCGTTCAAAGAAAGTAAGAGTACAATGCTATCCTTCACAATTATAAAGGAAATCCTACCCTGAACATGGTGTGGGGGTTTCCATTTCCTATTTCAGATTAAAGTCAATGTGTAACGCTATGAAATAAAGGTATGACTACCAGGAAGGATTTCCAACTCATGATATATCATTCTTGATGCCCGAAGAAGCCTTCAAAATTGTTAGAGATGAAGATCAAGATCTTCAATTCTTTGATTCTATTCAAGATAACGAAGACTTGGTTGAAGAGAATATCCATGAAGAAAGTTTCCAAGAGAAATAAGATCCTTCTGAAGATGAAGCACTTAAGTTTGACCACCCATTTGATGAAGACATCGAGTCTTTTGTTCCTCTTGTACATCAAAAGGGGAAAATGACAAGTTATAATCTTTTTGAAAACTTTGATGATGCTTTATTCCATGACTGTGGAAATGAAGAAAATTTCCAAAAGGATCTTGATGAAGTTTCTCTTGTAGAAAACTTGAACGAGACATTATTATATGCTTTCCCTTCTGAAGAAAATGAAGTTCTCTAGTCTTGTGAAGAGGTAATACACTCCTATGATGCAAGTGAATTCATGGAAAAACCCCTAGATATAGTTGATGATCACATTGATGATTTCATACAGGTTGGGAGACATAGGTGGGATGTGGGTTGCTTTATTATTGATAGAGATCCCATTTACGACATCAAATATAGCCCTCAAGTAAAAGGGGTTCAGAGGTCATCTTCAGAGGACTGGTATTCATGCACATATAATTCTGTTGTTTGGCATCCCGATGATGATATCGTTACAGACTTATTCTGTTTGTTTGAGGATAATGTGTTGTAATGTGCTCATGATGATTCTCAGGAATCCCTCGAGAGTTGTGATGAGTATCCTTTCAGTGACCCAAGCTTGTTCTATGGATATTTCTAGCCACTCTCGTGCTCATATCTTAATCGACACCAGGTCGTGGTCACTCCATATGAATCCATGGTCCACACTACCAAATGAAAGTATTTTCATATTGAGACTTTGGGTAGGGATATGCAGGTAAAGAAGTGACATTCTCTAGGACCAAGAGAAGAGTTTTTCTCTAAATCTAAGGCTATGATTTTCCCCTTTTCATCTTGTTTGGAAAACCGTTAGTTCTTCTTGGGATCCCTTATCTCCTCTCAGAATTCAGGAAGTGGTGAAATTTCAAGCGAAGACGAAGAATAATCCCTTGTAGCTAAAAAGAACGTTGAAGAAAACCATACTGATTTGTTGACACTAGATCTTGCAGAAATGTGTCATAGATTAAATTCCTTATGTGCCAAGATCACAGATAAATATGGTTTCAGTGATGAAGAAGACTTCCATGAAACACATCATGTTGAAGAGCCACTTAAATCTTCCCTAACTTCTGTTCTTTCTACACACAAAGACAAGGAGATGGTAAATTTAAGTCATATAGATGAGCCATCATCTACACACAATAGTCCCGTTCAGAGATGGATTGATCGAGCTTGTGGATGTTCTTTCTAGCATTATTTTATCCCTCCCACCCATTTCCATGAGCTTCATTTCATGATTGACTATATGTTTATTTATGCTCATAATTGTTATGTGATTGACTTATCTTTTTTGTTTTACATAATTAAGCACAAGGGGGGATACTTTGATGAGATGATAAATCGATTGCAGTGGTTGTATGACTTTACTTGACATCACCTATTGCTTGATATTCAGGGCCCCAAGGCCCTAGGTAAGTAGGTAGGTCATCTTTATTTCTTGCATTTTCTTATTGATTTCTCATGGTAGTTTAGTTGCATTTCAGTTTTATTTTCATTTTTCTCTACTTCCATTATTGATTGAGATGTTTTTCTTTTCATCATATATATGAAAAATGAAAAAAAAAATTATTTCCTAAGATTAGTTGTCATTTTTGAAGTTTTGGATTTCTTTATATGGACAAAGGATGAGTGAGCCATCCTACACTTAATAGTTTGTTGTTTTAGTGTGTGTAGGCACATGTCCACCAAGATATGTTGCGGTTCTCATGCACTCTACGACGAGTACATGTCCCCAAGTAGGAGACAAATGTTATCCCGAAATTCTAAATATAACTAAGAAGATGACATCTTGAGGCCCTCAGGTTGCAGGCATGGAGCATCGAGAGACAATGTGACCAACAATGTCCACTTCCACAAACATATATCCACCTCACCACCACATGCTACAGGTTCATCACGACGGTATCCACCACATCATCTGGCCTTCGAAAGACATTGGGTCTTGCTCCATGAGGTACAAGTCAGGCACTATGGTGAGTGCCATTTCAATATTTGAGGCATTTGATTTTGTTCCATCTATTATTTCTTTTGATTATGTAACATTTTCTTGGACATTATGCTCTTTTCCCTGTTTCACTTTGGTGGTTGACATTGCGACCTAGTAAGTGGGTCACCCTTTGGGATATGTTTTCTACTAGGATGTCCTTTTAATGAGTCATCATACCACTCCTGACCATACTTGTCACTTTCCACACTTCATCCCCTTATTTCCTCACCTTTTGGGACTTTCGGGTGTACTGACCCAAGAAGGGTTGTCCCTCATTTCATGGGAAGAAGGGGTTGATTGCCCAGAGGCTTGTAACTAGAAAAAGAGAAAATCCAATCATTAACCTTCTAGATGCTCACCCAAGGATCCCGAGGACAATGGAACGTCTCTCATAAGAAACCGATGGGACCCATAAAAGAATGAATAATAACAAATAAACCAGGGTGGAGCATGTGTGGGCACTGTTTTTATTGCTTAGGTAGAAGCCCCACACATGTTTTCAACTTACAGAAGCATGATGTGACTGGGGTAGATTTAAGGTCGACACAATTTTTCATGCTTAGGTAGAAGCCCCACCTTGGATTCAACCTAAAAACATCCTAAAAGAATAAAAGAAAATAAATGGGCTTGGAAAAAGGTTGCATTGAAAATGAAGGTGCAACACACCCTCTACAAAGGCACCCATAAATGAGACACTACAACCCATTTTATGTCATGAATCCCATGCCCAAAAGTATTCCCCCCATCCATGACACATCATCCACATGAATTAGAAGGATGTCCCCTCAGGAAACACCCCTAAACTTGAGGTACGAATTACCCAATACGTCGTTTTGTCAACCCTCTCATACCTAAACTTGGAAAATTGCGTAGGGTCTTTGAGCATTGGTTTATTTTGATGAGGTGGATTGGATGTAATTTATTATATGAATTTTTTATTGATTTGATTTACTCATCATGATTCATTTGAATTGATATCCTTATAGGGTGTATCCATTTGTCTTTGCGGGACCTAGCTGGTGGACATATTTGGAAGAACAAGCCTAGGTTGGGATTCCATGGGGATTGAAGCCCACATGTTCGATTCCAAGGGCCCACATGCCATATGAGGAAGACATGCCGTTGGATTCCTAGAAGACATCATGTAGGACCTCACCTAGCCCCTACCACCCAAACTACTTGCCTAAGGAGGCCAAAACGTCACCTTTGAGGGATTGATGTCATATTAGGGCTAGGGTTTGGTGGTGTTGAGGACACTTGGTGTGTTTTTGGAGGAAATAACCCTTGGATCATGGAATAAAGGAATTTATTGGAGATCATTGTACTTTGGAGGCCTACCATTCCCTTCTCCAACTCAATTACCAAAAGTGCCAAGTGTTTCCCGAAAAGAGGGTGACACCATGTTTTAGGATTCCTTTTATGTGCAAAAGTATGAATTAAATAATATTATTTTGTAAAGGGGAAAGATAACCTGGTTTTTGACCCCTTACCTTGTTTTTTACCCTAAATTATGTGGAAAAACTATTTGTTAGAGGATTTGTATAAATAGAGATCATTTGTATCTCATTTGGATCATAACTCTCCCTTTTGTGAGAAGAATCCTAGCTGAAATTTGCACCCTCTTTGGGAAATATCTATCTTTTTTTATCTTGTTATGGTTTCTTTTGTCTATTGGTGGACGAAGTAGTGTTCTACCTCTCTTGGAGCTATTTTCTTTCATTTGTGGTGGATTATCTTGGTAAAGGAAGGTTTATCTTGTTGTTGCTTGGACTAGATAAGGAATATATCTTATTCACGTTTCATTGCTTGGTTACAAGTGTGATTTGATAGAATTTATTGGGGAGTATAAGTGTTTACAACCCCACCATATCCATCATTTTTGTCTTGAAATATTTTGTTGCATAAGATTTTACTAGGAGAAGTAAAAGGGATTTCAATCTGCTAGTACTTCCTATCTAGCCTTGCTTGCCTTGGGGAGTAAAAGGGTTTGCACCCCCAAGGAGATAACATTGATAGCTTCCTATTTATTTGACTCCATAACCCAATATCTAAAGGCACTAAATCTAATTGCATTGGAGAAATAAATCTTGCATTGGTTAACGTGAAAACTCAAGATTTTGAGATTGTCTAAATTGGAATCAATTCTATGCTTTATGTGTTTGGCTGAGCCACTAGGGCATATAATTTTGATAAGTCCTTCTTTTTGCTGTGATAAAATTTTATCTACATCCATTAGGGTTGCAGAAACCCTAACACAAATTTCTTAACAACTCACAAACCAACCGTCAAAAGTTACTAAATGTTTACCCCTATCCTCTACTCGTCTTAGCACATTTTTTGGGTGAATTGTTGGCAAGTTTTGGTGGTTGATATATTTGGTGTAAAAACTTTTTTTCTACAACCATAACGCTGAAATTATATCTCTGCAATACTAATTTCTTACAGCCTTGTTTCATGCTAAATTCTTACTTTTTCATAAATGAGTTAAACTAGTCATTGCTAGCTTGACTCTTGCAATCTTAACTAGACTTTTAGCAACTTTATTTTCCACTCTTATTATTATTTCATTGCTAATATATGTTACCGTTTATTTCTGAAATTAGGGAAAAAATATTGACTTGCTTGTCCAACATATTATTGGGCTTGTATCTTTGTTTTCCTTGTGTCTCGGGTAGGTACCATCTCTCCTTGGCAAGTCTTCTATACAATGGCACATCTTCTACCATATACGAGACTCTTTTCAAGCCCTTATTACCTTCCATCATTGACCTATACGGGGATTATTTTTCATCTCTTCATTTTCCATGTCATTCCCCCGAGGGTCATTGGGATTCCCCCCTTGAGGTGATCACTTCATCTCTAAAGTGATAGGAATACCTATCTAAGATGATAGTGGGTAGGTGTTCTCTTAGTTGTCACCATTTTTTGGTTTGGGTCAGACTTTGCCCAACCTATAGCTTGCGCAATAACAAGCACTAATTCATTGACATCAAATTCTTTTTTACCAACTAAGGATCTACCAAACCATTTTTTAACAATCTGTTGATGAATATTAAACTTTTCTTTGACGTTTTCTCATTCTTTTTCCAATTTTAACAATTCTTCAAGTCTACTTTGCATTGTTGGGAAAGACTCATCTCTAATAGAATGGGAAAGTTGTAGAGAGGGAAGGAAGATATTAGGGGGAATAATAGCTTCCCTGCCATAGTCAAGGAATAATGGAACGTTCTCTAAGGCTACCTTTGGCGTAACTCGATCTGGATATAAAGCATTTGGAAGAGATTTGTGCTAATTACGTTGGTTTTCTTCAACAATTTTCTTAATAATTCTAATAGTATTTTTATTAGTAGATTTTTCTAGACCATTTCCACGTGGATAATAATTTACAGAATATTTGATTTTAATTCCTTTATGGACAAAAAACTCAATTAATTTCAAATACAAAAAGTAGGATGCATTGTCAAAAACGAAAGAATCAAGGATACCAAACCTGGTAATAATATTTTATTCATGGAAGGAGATAAATTGATCGTCCTTAATAATTTTAAGTGGAATGGATTCTATCCATCTTGTAAAGTAATCTATTGCAATGAGTATGTACTAGTGCAATTTTGATGAATTTGGAGTAATTTCTCCATTATATCAAATCCCTATTGTGAAAATGGAATTTAGATAATCATGGGTTGTAAAGGAAATGCATATTTCTTTTCTTTTCCTGTATAAGGTTGATAGATTTTACACTTTATAACAAAAGTATGAGAGTCCTTGAATAATGTAGGCCACTAATAACCAACACACAAAACTTTGTGTGTAGTGGTGTCACCACTGGAATTTTCCCTTGTTGGGTCATTGTGTAACTCTACCAATACTTCATGTTAGCACTAGATGTCACCTTTAGATTGCTATAAAGGTAAGCCTAGTACCCATCAAGATATCAAAGTAAGAGGATATATTTAAATGTGTGAATGGGTCAAACTGACATGGATTAAGACTCAATCGAGTAAACAAAATGAATGAATACCATGCTCCAGCAGGGAAGGGCTAAATCAAACTCCAATCAACAAATCTTGGAAAAATGAACAAAAGAAATAGAGGAGAATAGTAAAGTAAATAACACAATTCCACTTCCTGCTAAATTGAATTATTTACTGAAGAAAATATCATAAATTACAAAAATCTGTAGAATTGACAGAGATGATTGTGATGATAAGGTCCTTGCAGTACTTTGGGCTTATAGGACAACATATAAAAGGTTGAATGGTCACACACCCTTTAATATTGTATATGGACAAGAAGTTGTAATACTTTTACACTTTTGGAGAAACGTGGTTTAAGTACTGGTTTTGTTCCAGTCATTAGCATGAACCATGATCGATATTAAGGGGTTAAAATTCAAGAGAAAGAGATCGAATGAGAGCTTACAAATATCACACATCAAATAAACAAAGCATATGGTTAGGTACCAAGAAATGTACAACAAAAAAATAAGCCCTAAGGGTCTGAGACTGGCTCTCAATACTTGGTTTCTTATCGAGAGCAGGAAAGGCGCTTATCTCACCCACAATAAGTTTAAGCCCCCACCCAATTGGAACCATGTCATATAATCGAGGCATAAAAAAAGCGTGGGTGTAAGTGCTCACCTTGTCATCCAACGGTTGCAAGTGAACCTGATCAATGACAGAGGATGCATGTCGCATTGGAAAAAGCGTTTGGAATTTAATATGGCATCGAGGTGTGACAACAGTTTTAGGCTGCTACGTTTCAAAGAATAAAATGTGTCGCATGTTGAGGCACGAAAAATGAAACCACTCCCTTATGGTTGCGACAATGGTATTATTGTCCTGCTAAAATCGTACACCATCCAACTCACCGCCTGTAATACCACTCGTTCAACACCACCTGGAGTCAACATGGTAGTCCACCTAAAGATCTAGAAATATGAAGAATACTTAACAGGAAAACCATGTGTATTTCAATCCTGTCAGAGATCGCTCTCTTTCATAAGGGGTCCCACCATTGTTCTCGGTGGCCATGTTATATTCAACCATACATACGACGATCCTGAGAAGACACTTCAATGCGTGCATGGATCATCCAAGTTTCACGTGTTTTATAGATTTCAAAGGCTCTAAAACATTGGGAGAAATAAATGCGTATGAAAGTAAAGGAATGAGGGAAAATGTTTCACGCGAGTGGGGGGATTCACTAACATCCTACCAAATCTATTAGAAAGGACGTGCCATATAATGGAATATATAATATCACATTTTCCCATCGTTTGTTCATCATCATACTCATGCCTAAGGACTGACAAAGGTTAGTAATCATCACCTTGACATGCACATTCACGCGAGCTCAATATTTTCAGAAATCTTGTTGAGTATATAAAATCACTACTCCTCATTAGCTACCTGCTCAAATATGTGTCAGGCCCCTATGAGATAAGGTGACATAAATCACCATACATTCATCTGTTAATGGTTTGGGTATAAAGAATATTTACTCGAATGGAAGGTGTTCCTTATGATGACCCACCCGCTTCAACTCACTTCTCAAGAGTCGGTTATGAACGATATTGTCTACATATGTCAAGAGCGTGTTTTCTTTGTCTCATTTTGACAAAAATGTCCTTCTCTAGTATCATTAGCATGATCTTGAAGACGAAAGGGAATTTGGGAGTTCACCCAAAAGAGTATCATCTAATCATGTCAGTGGACTAGAGAAGCTTGAAGTAGAGGATACAATGAGTTTACCCATTGTATATGATGCCACCAAGCCTTGCTATCTTGAAGGAAATGTTTAACATATTAGTATAGCAACTGAGATCAAAGGATTATGATGAAATGATGGAAATCAATTGACCCACCTGGACGTACTCAATCTAAGGCTTAATTGGACTGGAGGGACACACCCAACAATAGTATCAACAAGGATCACATGATGGAACAAGTGGGTTTATTCCCAATAAAATCCGATGAAAGGCTGAAATTAGTTAGGAAACCAAGTGCAATATCAAGATTCTAACAAGTTAGAATCAATTTTCAAGAAGCAATATGGATTCGAGCAAGTGGGTTTCCCTCTAAATAAGAGAAACTATAAATCGACAGAGGAAGCTCATTTGTATGGTTGACATTTTGGGGAATTGAAGAGTATATTATACTCAAGTTGTCTGATCAAATACCCCCTCATATACAAACCAATTTTCAGGGCTGCAGGCTGTAAGAGATTCATCCCCTGCATTATAATTTAGTATGTGTTTCTTTTCTTTGTGTATTTTCTCTTGTAAAATCCACCCCTCTCATTTCATGGATTCTTGTATCAGATCCCCATTGATAAAATCTCGAGAAACAAGTTTTATGAAATGTACAATGTGACTGCGTGTTGTATAACTTATGATGTTGAAGTGATTTCCTCTGAATGTATGGCCAATTCATGTGATTGTTTCATGTATTTAATGATGTCCAGAGGGTACCTCCATGGATTTAGTTATATGAAAATGTTCATTGTTTGATTCATATTTTAATGATCTGATATATTTGTCAAAACTATTGAATTATTTATTGTTCATCAAGGTATTCTGTCCATAGGCTGTGAGATTCACCTTAAAGTTGCCTCACATGTATATCTTGTATTTCTTATAAATCTGCCCCTTCTTATTATTAAACCAAATTGTCTAAAGAACTCATGGACATATGTATCTTCTCATTGAATTTCTTGGTATTGGTTCTGGTATTGTTTGAGGGCCAAGAGTTCTATGAGAAAGAGAGAGAGAGAGAAATCTTCCCAATTGTTTTTTGCATAAGTTCAGTTGTAAATCAACATGGTTTTAAGATCCATTCTAGGTCTTATCCCTTGGGGTGCCTCGACATAGTTCCATTTACATCCTAGAACATATCGAGGGATAACATCCGAAATGTGCCATTTACGAGGAACTAAATTTGAAAGTATTTTTCCTTGGGGATGTGACATTGCAGATCTGGTACTCCGAGGTGAACGCGTTTTAGACACCTGAATGTTAAGTTATTTCACCTAGTGACTCCACAAGAAGAATATCTAGCATATAATAGAATATATACCAGAAGAAATCCACATCCTGAGGGTACTCTAGTATACTCATACCCTGAATAGCGCGTGACCTGAAGAAACCTCAGAGAACGTCAAGTATCTTCACCTCCAGGTAACCCTAATTTGCAAGATTCACATTTTGTTGTTCATGTACGTAGTGAACGTTTGGATCTTGTTGATATATATGTTGATTCTATTTCTACTACGAAGCTACCTCCTGAATCCTTAATAGATTTAAATAATTCTCCTTTAGGATTTTGTGATGAAGCGAGCTCCTCTTTTAAACCCTTTCTGAAAAACCCTATTATCCCTCTATCTATTGAATCTCATAACATTATCTCTTAGAAGCTTATGTCTAAGTTAGGAGGAGGAAGAGATGGGGGAAATCAATCTCCCCCACCACCTTTAAACTATTGGTTCATGGACCAATTCGGCCCTCTGAATCTTCTTGCTCACATCTATGACCTACCTGAAAAATTACCTAAAGTTGTGACCCAAATACAATGCTAAACTAACCCTTTCTGCTGAAAAACACCTAGATACCTTCCAAGATTTCACTAATAACATGTTCATGGAGCATGACGATGTCTTCATGAGGTTGTTTGTTCAAAACCTAGAGGGATATGTTCATAAATGGTTCATAGGACTCCCAAATGCCTCTATTGACAGTTGGCAAGCTCTTGAATCTAAATTCATGAAGTAGTGGGGGGAGAAGAGGGATAGCATGTACTACTTGACTGAATTTGACTCCATTAAGAATAAATCAAATGAGTCATTTGTTGAATTTAACAAAAGGTTTAACAAGCTTTACAACAATATTCCAAGAGAAATAAAGCCTTTTCAACAAGCATCCAAGGTCACATATGCTGGGGATTTTGATGCAGATTTTTCCATGGCATTAAGAGAAAGAAGAGCTCCCAACTTGGCAATAATGTAGTATGATGCAATAGACATTGGGGGAAATATGATTGCATCAGGAAAAATGAAACAAAATGTTGATAAATTAGATAAGAAGAAGATCAGAGAAGATCGTGACCTTCTAAACTGAGCCAGGGATGCTCATGAAACTCGAATGAATGAAATGTCTAGACTAATAAGAAATATGACAAACAATATGTCTAGATTTGAAATGGAGAATTGTAATGCTAATAAAGTACCTCAAGAAGGAGGGGTGAGGAACCCTAACCAGTTTAGGAGGCATTTTAGTCCTCAACTCATGAGGAGAGAAAGAAGAAATGATGAGCAACCTGTTCATCCTCATGTTCGAACTAATAATCAACGTAATCTGGTAGAAGAAGAAACAAATGAAGGATACATTGAAAATCCAGAGGACATACACCTATTGTAAGAGGAAAAAATACGATGCACCTAATTCAGAAAGATTATGAAGACTCTCTCAGGATTAGGAGGCAAAACCCCAAAAATGAACCCAATGAAGAAGTATTGTTCTTTGCTCGGTACATAATGTTTGTTGATGCACTACAGACCGAAATGCACAAGAAGTATGATCTCAGGCCTAGACAGAGAGATGGTAACTGGGAAAAGAAACAACAACCTAAGAAGCTTAGCTCAATTCTTTCTATGGATAAAGTGAAAGAATTAAAAAATACCATCAATACTAAAGAAGTGGGTGAAACTTTAAAGACAAAAAAAGAGGTAAAGGATCTCGAGGAATCTGTTTCACCCTTTAATTTTGCGAAATAACTTTTTAAGATCAAGATCTTGGTCCCATTGGCCGAATTGGATAAAAATGCATCATACCACAAGTAGATTGAAAAGGTCATACAAAGGAAGAGCCCAAATGTTCCACCTGACATTGTGAATTCACAATATGAGTCTCCTATTATAGTATTTGGTCATCATATAGATGGTAAAGAGGATTTAGTTGCACCTTTCTATGTGATCCTGAATATCCATGACAAGATGATGAATAACTGTATGCTTGACTTGGGTGCATCTCATATCTCATGCCAAATGTAGTAATGGAGAAATTGGGGTTAGAAATAACTAGGACTTACCATGATCCCTACTCCTTTGGTGCCAAGAAAGTGAAGTGTGATGGACTGATTAAATACATGGTAGTCACTTTGTATCAACTGCATGTTTATATCATCATGATGGATGTGGTGGTAGCTTATGTACCCACAAAACATGGGATGATGCTATCCAAAACTTGGGCTAGAAATATAGGAGGTACAATGCAGATGGATATGACCTATGCCACCATGTCAGTCTTTGGAGGAGAAAATAGAAGATTATACAAAGAAAAAAAGTTTTTTTATGTAGTCAATGACCAAAATAACTCTGTAAATCCCCCATATATATTGTTGATGAAGACCTAGGTTGTTTTATCCTCTCAGTAAATGAAGAGTATAAATAATCCCTTGCTCCAATAAGTCTTGTTCTGAGCCCTGTCCAAGAGACACAAGGTATATGGAAAATGTACTTCGATGGAGCATATTCAAAGGAAGGAATGGGATCCAGAGTATTCCTCGTTTCCCCCAAAAATGAATAAATTCATTTGTCCTACAAATTGGAATTTGAAGCTACTAATAATGTAGTTGAGTATGAAGATTTTATTTTGGGTTTGGAAGCAACAAGGAAGATGCAAATTACTGAGTTGGCGGCAATTGGTGGCCTTTGGAGATTCAGAACTCATGTTTGGTCACAAATTTTTGACATTTCAGCGGACATGGATATATTTTCATGGGAGAAAAGGATAGATTCATCATCATATATATGGATAACATTATTGTCTTCTCCAAGACACATGAGGAACACATCGAACTCTCTAAAAAGACCTTTGTAAAATGCGTAAAGTTTGGCTTATCCTTGAATCCAAAGAATTCCTACTTTTCCATGAATGAAGGTAAAATTTTGGGCCATATAGTGTCAAAAGAGGGGGTGAAAATAGACCCAAAGAGGGTAGAAGCAATAAAGCATATTTCTATAACTAGAAACAAAAAGGAAGTACAAGCTTTCCTGGGCATAATCAACTTCATGAGAATATTTTTCCCCAACATTGTTGAAATAGTTAGACATATGACTAACATGTTCAAGAAAAATAATGAAGTAAAGTGGACCCATGAGGCCAAAGAATCCTTTCGGAAAATCAAAGAAGCCTTGGGAAAATCACTAGTTTTAGTCAACCCGAATTATGATAAGGACTTTTTCATATTTTATTTTTCTTCTGAACACACTATAGTTATTGTCTTGATGCATAAAAATGACGAAAGTCAGGAACAACCTATAGCCTTATTTAGAAGATCTTTGAGAGATGTCGAATTAAGATGCAGTAAGTTGGAGAAACAATCATATGCCCCGGTTAAATCATTGAAATCCTTCAGAGACTATATCTTGCACTCCAAAAAATTTGCTTATGTACCTAACAATGCTATTAAATATATTCTCACACAACCTGATAGTGAGGGTAGAAGAGGAAAATTGATTTCCAAGATGCAGGAGTATGATTTGGAGACAAAACCCACCAAGTTGGTAAAAGGCCAAGGATTGGATAAAATTATGGCTGAATCAAATTATCAAGCTATTGATTTAAATATTATGAAACAAAACATCATGGAAGATGGGAAAAGAGAAGATGCAACACAAAAGCTAATTTCTAAGGTTAGCCTTAAGTTCTCTGAATCTGATTGGTACAAAGACATAATTTTCTAGCTTCAACACCTAAGTTTCTCACCTTTATGGGACAACGCCAAGGATAGGTCCATCAAGCTCAAAGCTGTGAAGTATTTCATTGCGGGAGAAACTTTGTTTTGGAGGGACCCAGTAGGAATAATGTTGAACTTCCTTACATAAGAAGAGACTAAGTATATCATCATTGAATTTCATAAAGGGATATGTGGAGGTCCTCATGTCTAGAGAGCCATTGTATACAAAATCCTTAGAGTTGGTTATTGTTGGCCCTCATTATTTTTTGATGTGAACCTTATGGTTAGACTCTGTGTGGAGTGTCAGATGTTTGCAGGGAATAAAAAATTGCAACCTCTCCCCCTTAGACCTACCAACGCAGAAACACCTTTCCAACAATGGGGTCTATATTTCAATGGAAACATTCACCCAAATTCAAGTGGGAAACATAAATGGATCGTGATAACTACAGACTACTTCACCAAGTGGGTGGAAGTAATCCCCACGAGGGAAACAACTGATTTGGTCATCATCAAGTTCCTAGAAGGGAATATTTTATCAAGATTTGGATGCCCCGGGAAGATTATAACCGATAACACTCAATCTTTCAAATTTGCCAAATTACTGCAATTTTGTCAATGGTACAACATAGAGTTGGGACATTTCACTACATACTATCCACCAGGGAATGGCTTGCCTGAGTCATCCAACAAAAATCTCATAAATATCATAAAAAAAGTATCGTCCCAAAACCAAAAAGATTGGGATTCATGTTGGACATGGTGTTGGCATTGATGTCAAAGGAGGTCAATATGCTCAATATTCGACATAATGTTATGACGTTGACATGAATGTCAAAAGAGGGATAATATGGTATTGAGACATAATTTTGGATATGAAGTATCTTTGATGTCAAAAGGGGGTCATTAACATGGTATACATTTATGTCCATGTTGAGAGCTTGATTAATGTCCATGTATTCATGTCAATGTTCCAACAAAAAGTATATTGTTCATCCTTGAAGATATCATTGAATAATTTTACAATTAAACCATGTCTAGTGTTATGCCTAAGTATTTACAATATACTAAAACAATGAATACAACTTTGGTACAAATTGATTCCTCAGATCATTGTGCTAGTGCTATTATAACATCATGCACATGGTTTAATACTTCGATCCGTGACAAGGATTAATAATTTCCCTCGAGGCCATATCTCAAACTGTGTTTATGT
Organism: Picea sitchensis; assembly: GCA_010110895.2. Lineage (NCBI taxonomy): Eukaryota > Viridiplantae > Streptophyta > Pinopsida > Pinales > Pinaceae > Picea > Picea sitchensis. The sequence goes on from SNQJ01S0001036.1 coordinate 103,685, forward strand.
CTACTCCATTAATTATGTCAACTTAAGTGCCCAAGTATAATTCATATACATCCATTATTGTCGAGACAAATAATTTATGAATCTGCTCCCAAATCAAATGCAAATTATTGAAAACTGGTGAATTGATTCCCATATGATCATCATAAGTTCACTGTGATCTTTATATCATTGGACCAAGCTATAAGAATCTTCAAGATTAGAACTCAACATTGATTGTCAATTCAGAATGAGAGCATGATCGTATGGTTCGAATTGATTTCACATATTGAACTAGCACAATTGTTAATTTCCAAGCTAGAACCCGAAGGTGTAATTCAAATCCAATTTGTAATTTTTGATTCCACCGTCGATTGGATTGGATGGTCCACAATCATTTCGGTTTTTGTTGGAAGTTGACCACAATCAACACAAGCACAGACCTAAATCTTTTATCAAAACAATTTTATAGTATTTTGAGTCCACTGTTGAACAAGATTGGATGACCCTCATTATTTCTTGTTATGTTGATTACTGACTAGAGTCAAAATAGACTCAGATGCAAAAATATAATTCCAATAGACTTGTATATTATTTATCCACCGTCGACTATAGAGACTATAATAAAAAATGATACCAGCATGATCAAGTTTGACCTCGTGAAAAATCGGGAACCATTGCCAGATCTAGCACCAAAAGAATGTTCTTGCAATTAGTGTAATTGTTAGCATGATAGGACAATTCGTGATGGGTATTACTATGCATATTTGATTAAAAAAATTGTGATGACCGAAATTAACGATGATGAACAATATATATGGGAAATCACATGCCAGTGGAAGATAAGGAAGTTTTAGATGATAACAAAGGATTTTATATCAGTTAGAGGTTCTATCCAAAAGGTTTAAATATAGAAACTCTCCGATCGAAGCACCCAGGAATTCCATTGCAGCTACAAGGTTTTTGGAAAGTGAAGGATAAATGTTGAAACAACTTACAAGGGATTTGAAGATTTTTTAAAAGAAGAACTATTAATGACAAAATAAAAACGACAACATTATTTTTATAATTAAATGAAGAGGTACAATGGTTCTACTAAAAATACACAATGATAAAATGACATACCTATTGAAAGATTATATAAACATAAAATCACGGTGAAAGGAAAGTGTCTCTATGAGCTAATTTAGAAGATAAAAAACAAAAGCAGATTCCAAGAAAGTATACGAAACCTGAAACATACACATGAAGTGAGGGTGAAAGGAAGGAGCAAGGGAGGATTGGAGTCATCTACAAGTTGAATCCTAAAATAGGGAGTTGCAGCTTCCTCAAGTTGGTTCTTGAAAACAAGAGGATTGGAGTCCTCTACAAGTTGGAGCTTGATCCACATGGAGTTGGTGCTTGAAAAAAAGAGATTGGTTTCTCCTTTATTTGGTGCTCAAAAGAAGAGATATTAGTGTCTCTTACAAACTATAACTTGTAAATAAAATATAATTTTTATGATTGTTACATTTAAAATTTAGTGCTCTGTAAATTCTTGTTGATAAGTTGTTAGAAATTAATAAAGAATTAATTTAATTTGAGGAAAAGAAGAAATATCGATTCACCCCCTCTCTTAGTATTGAACAACATTCCAACAATTGGTATTAGAGTGAGTTCCTTCACCACAATCTAACCACTTGAAGGAAGATTATGAGAAATCTAATGGATCAACAAGAAGGAATGTCCTCCAATAGAGCACCATTGTTCAAAGGAAATGATTATGCATTTTGGAGTATAAGGATGAGAAGTTACATGATGGCTCTTAGATGTGATGTTTGGCTATCTATGGTAAATGGTTACACTGCACCAACTATTGTACCTTCATATGATGTTGCAAAGAAACTCTGCAATGATAATTCAAGAGTTGTTAATGTAATTATGGGTGGATTAGTAAACCCCATATTTGTAAAATAAATGCATTTTAAATTATCAAAATAAATTTGGGATAAAATTAAAGTAATCTATGAAGGAGATGGTAAAGTTAAGAAAGAAAAACTTCAAACATACATAGGGTAGTTTGAGATTCTGGAGATGAAAGAGGCATAAAACATTGCAGAATATTTTCAAAGAGTGGATGAAATAGTCAATTCAATCAGAGCATTGGGAGAAGAGATAAAAGAAAAAATTATTATCCAAAAGGTGTTGAGATCATTACCAATGAGATATGTTGCCAATGTATCTACCTTGGAAGATCGATAAGACCTGGAAAAAATTACAATGGATGAAATTCATGGGATTATTATAGCCTATGAAATGAGAATCGGGCAAGAAAAGTCATCAAAAAGGGAAACAACCTTCAAAGCGTAAAAATTAACAAAGAAACATGAGCATGTGCCAAATGAAAATCACTAAGACATATCACATGAAGAAGAGGCAAATTTTATAGAGAAACACTAGAAAGGGTCTGTGAAATATAAAGGATATTTACCCTTCAAGTGTTTCAACTGTGTCAAAGTTGGGCATTTTTCCTCTAAATGTCCCTATCCCAAGCAGGTGGATAATGATGATAAAGATAATTATAACCATACATAACTTAAGAACTGAAAAACTTGAGACAAGAGTAAATTCTACAAGAAAAATAAAATCTTTTACTCCAAAGAAGACAATAGTTCATCTGACATGAGTAAAGATGACGAGACCCAAATTTTATTTATGGGCATAGAAACTCAAAACAATTTTGCTGATGATAATGAAGAAAACTTTGAAGTTGAAGGATAAGTAGACCTTGAAGAAGAACTTATTATTACTCTTGAAGAACTGAGAAAATATAAAAAGAAGAAAAAAAACATTAAGAGAACAACTATTAGAATATGAAGAAAAACAAAAATGAAGAGAAAAGGAAGTTTCAATAACCATCAAGAAATCAAAACAAATTATTATTGACTTGAAGACTCAACTCCAAGAAGCCAAAAGAATTGAAGAGGTCATAAGTAAAAAACTCAATGAAAAACAATTAGACTGTGAAAAGCTAGAGGATGAAATTGTTTTTCTAAAAAGAGAACTTGAGAAAGGAAACAAGCAATCAAGATTTGAAAACAGTTCAAGAATATTGGATGACATTATTAACAATCAAAGATCATCACGTAATAATTCAGGACTCAGTTATAATCAAAAGAATTCTGACAAGGTATCTAACTCTACATCTCAGGAAACTAATAAATATCCAAAAATTTATGCAACTTCCATTCATATCTCTTTCAAAAGGGAAGAAAGAAAAATAAAAACTGATTCTAATCAACAAAAATATACTCTCCCTTCAAAATAAAATGAAAGTAAAAGGAATACATTTACAAGAAGAACTCCCTCAAAAAGGTATCAACATCTCTTTGTTGTCTATTGCTTCTCTTGAAATAATTTTGGGCATAAAGCATTATATTGTATAGCTTATGAAAAGTACAATCATAAAAATGTTCAAAGATATGGTTATAAGAACAACAAGAATAATAGTAATAAAGATAATAGAAACTATAATTCATTCTCTCTATTGCAATATTAGAATGTTGAATGCTACGAATGCAACAATTATGGCCACAAAGCTAGTGATTGTAGACTACCAAAGCATCCCATAAAAAATTCCAAAATTCAAGAAGAAAAGCATAAGAAGACATGGAAAGAAAACAAAAATTGAAGAAAAGGAAATTGAGTGTAAGGTAGCCTTATATGATAAGGATAAAATGATTCAATGGTACTTTGAGCGGATGTTAAAAGGATATGATAGGAGATCAAGAGAAATTCCTCAATCTGAAAAGGAAAGAAAAAAGAAAAGTTACTTTTGGAGATAATGTATCTGCCAATATACTTGGAAAGGGTACATTCAGTCTGGAAAATAACAGATCTAAAGAAAAAAATGGGTTATTAGTTGAAAATATGAAGCCTAATCTACTTAGTGTAAGCCAAACATGTGATCAATACACATACTCATATTTGACTCTCAAAAATGTGAAATTAGGAAAGAGGGCTCATGAAAATTAGTGGATGTTTCATCCAAGACACCAAGAGATGTATATATCTTTAACAAAGAAGAAGAAGAAAAATGTTGCATGAGCCAAATAGATGAAAGTTGGCTATGGAATAGAAGAATGATACACATATGTTTTGACAATTTGATAAAAGTCAATAAAAAGGAAGTTGTGAGAGATATTCCAAAGATTATTAAACCTTCAAACTTTGTTTATAGGCACTACAAACATGGAAATAAAACAATAGTAAGATTCAAGACAAAGGAATACTCTACATCAAAACCATTAGAACTTGTTCACATTGACCTATGTGGACCAACAAGAACTAAAATAATGTAAGGTGAACATTAATTCATTTTATTCATTGATGACTATACAAGGATGACTTGGGTATCTTTTCTAAAAGAGAAATTAGAAGCATTCAAAAAACTTTAAAGCCTTCAAACCACATGTTGAAAATGAGATTGATCTCAAAATCAAGTGCTTAAGATCAGACAATAGAGGGGAATTTACCTTAGATGAGTTCAATGAGTTTTTCCAAACTCATGGAATTAAAAGACACTTTTTACCTCCAATAACTCAACAAAATGGAATTGTTGAAAGGAAAAATAGAACTGTCCAAGAAGCATCTAGAACTATGTTAAATGAAGCCAAACTACCAGATATTTATTGGAGAGAAGCAATATATACATCAATATATATACTTAACAGAGAAAAAATTATAGTGAATCGTGACAAGACACCATATGCATTTTGGTTTGGCAGACTAACATCAGTAAAACACTTTAGAGTCTTTGGGATAAAATGTTGTATAAAAAGATATGAGCATAATCTAGGAAAATTTGATTCTGGATCATATGAAGGCATATTTCTTGGTTACTCATCCAATAAAAATGCCTATAGATGCTATAATCTAAACCTGCACAAAATTATGGAAAGTGAAAATGTGAAGGCGGATGATCTAACATCAAGAAGAATTAACAAAGGTAGAAGAAAAAGAAGAGGAAGCATCACCAAGAGAAGAGTCAAAAGCACCATCAAGAAGAGTACAAAGAGATCATCCTGAAAGCCAAATCATAGGCAACAAAAGTGTTGGAGTTGAAACAAGAAGACGACTAACATATGAATCATAACAAGCAATGCTCTCCCTAATAGAACCCAAAACATTTGCAAATGTCACCAAAGATGAAGATTGTATTAAAGACATGCATGAAGAGATTAATAAAATAGAGAAGAATCAAGCCTCAGAACTTGTATCAAGACCAAAATACAAAAATGTGGCAGGGACTTGTTAGCATGAAAAGTCACTCCTGGATTGCTTACAGGAGAAAATCCCAACGCCCATCAGTTTTATGTCATGCTTTGTTTAATGGGGTGATCAGATGGGTGAAAACTCAAGAAAATATAGATTTAACTCAGGAAACTAGGCCTGGTATGTAGAAAGCAAGGGAGGTCTTGATCCAACTTCTGTCAGTAAATGATTAAAGGGTGGTAGAAGGAAGACTTGTGAGGAGAGCGAGCAAGACTACCTCAGGCAATAGGCCTTCGGAAGCTTGAGGACGAAAAACTCGGAAGCCAAGATCCTCTTGGTCCAGAGCTTCAAGGAGCTGAGGGGTGACTCGACTGAATCCTTCAATTCCAAGTCGTTTCAGCGTTGAGAACATCACAAGAACTGATTAGAAACAATGTGACTATTACAGTGATCCAACCTACATCATCCTATAACAGTCACAACTCGACTGGATCCTCCAATTCCGAGTTGTTCTAACACAGTAAACAAGGAGATGGAAGGGAAGATGGCATCCATAAAGTAAGAAATCTCAAATGCCTTACACATTAACCAGAGCGACCAACGCTTCATCAAAACCTTACAATCGGGAGCTTTGCTCAACCATCGATGATTACAAAAATACAAAAACTGAGCCTATATACTCAGGAAAATCCCCCTCACAGAGGTGTGTCCAGTCACCCAAAGCTTGGTGTCCCTTCAGTCAAACTCATACTGACATCTTTCTTTAAGCGCCACCTTAACTACGCATGGCTCCTGTGAGGAGGGTAGCTGAGCCATTAAGTGCTAGGCTAGCATGCTCATACTTCTCTGTTGAGTCGAGGACTTCGGCGTAGTTTCTTTGAGAAAATCGATACACAAGACCTCTTCGGGCAGACGACTTGCCAGACCCTCCATCCCCTCACTTAATGAATGAAAGGAGGTTTCATCCACCCGTTCATGCCTTCATTTACTCCAAGCGAAAACCATGAGCGGAATCATATTCGATGGCACCTGTAAATCGTGATAATCCCTTCGGCGATTGGACTTGACACCTTTGGCCCCTTTTCACACAACTCCTTTCTTTCTTGGTGACCACGGGCTGTGACCCTGTGCTATTATTCCCATAAGAGTTTTCGGCGTTCGCGAATAGGAAGGAGTTGATCCTTTCTTATCATAGTCACGATGGGCGAAACGATGAAACAACTCAACAGGGCACCACGCGTTCTTGAAATTTGACGGTCCTCAGCTCACCCGATGCTGCTATGGGCCCCAGTTCCTGGATGCTCTCACTACTTCACGCATTGGGGATACGATGATTCCGCACTTTGCTCCTTGAACTCGCGATGGGAGAATCGGCGAGGAGCTCAATCGTGCGCCAAGTGTCTGCTTCAGATGGACAGTTGAGACTGCCCCTTGATACTGTGGGCCCGACCCTGGGCGCTTTCGGTGCTTCGGGGTTTGGGGTTTCACGATACAAAGTGATACGAAACTTTTACCCTTCGAACTTGCGATTGCTGAAAACCGACGCGGCCAGATATTGCACCACGCGCCCTTAGGATGAATGGACGAGGGGGAATTCGATATTTAAAAGGGAGCCGCCCTCATTTACAGGCTCGCTTGAAGTGACTTAGTGCTAGGACCATGGGCTCG
>SNQJ01S0001036.1:115607-166909 GCA_010110895.2 Picea sitchensis
TTATTAGAAGAACATATTGATCTTGGTGATGATTATGAGTTGTTGTGTTATGCTTGGTTGATGCACATATTTGAGTGTTGTCTTGGTGATTGATCTTGGTGAGTAGATCTGATTTGGTTGATGAGACAGGTTGTTGTGATAGGTTGTTTGGACATGTTGTTGTGACAGGTTATTTGTACAGGTTTGGTGCATGGTTGATGCACTTGTTCATGGTATAGGTTGAGGTACCGATTGGTGCATGGTTAATGCACTTGTTTATGGTACAAGTTGATTACAAGTTGTACAGGTTGGTGCATGGTTTATGCACTTGTTTATGGTAAAGGTTGGTGCATTTTTGATGCCCTTGTTTATGGTACAAGTTGATTACAGGTTGAGGTACAGGTTGATGCACCGTTCAGGTTATTGGTACAGATTGTTTGGTGCGGGTTGATTGGTATAGGTTTACAAAAGTATATCTCACAGTGATAGTGTGACAGTGGTTCCATCATTCTACTTATACGTCAGGGTGGTTGGACGAGGCAAGGACAGGTGGTTGTAGCCACCTTCCGGTTGTAGCCTCCTTCTGGTTGTAGCCAGAGAATAGGGGATTTGGAGTTTCCTTCAGGTTGTAGCCTGAGAAACTAGGGGGTTGGATCCTCCTTTCAGTTGCAGCTAAAAATCAAAGGAAGTTGGTGCATCCAATGAATGCAATTATTCAATACATATAAGAAAAATAATTTTGTGGCTTTCTCCCACTTTGGGTTTCCACGTAAAAACACTGGTGTACTATGTATGTGTATGATTGCTCATTTGTTCATTGTTTATTTACTCAAAAACTATTGGATGATAATGTTACATTGATTTAACACTTGCATTTTATGGTTAAAAAATGATTAAATTGCTTTATTACTGACTCACCCCCCTCTCAGTAATCCAACAATTGGTATCAGAGCAAGTTCCTTCAGTAAACAATTTAACCACTGGTAGGCGATTATAGATTATTCTAAGAATGGAGTACCACTGTTTAATGGTCATAATGATTTTAAACTATGAGTTATGGAGTGGAAGGAAGAAAATATTTTTACAGGCACAAGGGTATTATATTTGGCTATTAGTCATTATGGGATACGATAGTTCAAAAAGGGAAAATACTGCATCCAAGAGGGAATTGAATAAGAATAAAAAAATAGAAATGGATTTCATCTGGGAAGGATTACCTAATCTGGTAAGAGAAAAGGTTGGTAAATGTTCATCAACCAAAGAACTTTGGGATAAGTTACATGACATATATTCTTCACCCATCGCAGATTCATAAAATGCTAAAGAAAATGCATATACAAATCAAGAAGAATCATGTTCACCATGTCAAACAGATTCATAAGATGAAGGGTACATAATCACTAGAGGTATGTTGTTTTTCTTTAATTGTGAAAAACGTGGACATCTTGAAATAGAATGCCATGAAGGAAATGGGACATTAAAACTAATTGAAAAGGAAGACAATTATGAAGCATAATTGATTATTTCTTTAGATCAAATAAGAGAAGAAAACAAGTCACTCAAGAAAGAGTTGATGAAACAAAAGGAAAGTGTTCACATTTTTGAAGAATCCCAACAGGTCATCGAGAACTTAAGAACTCAGCTAGAAGAAGCCATAAAGATTGAAGAAAATCTTGAATATCAAAAGCAGTATTTGGAAGCCAACATAACAACGCAAAATGAAGAAGCATAAATGAGAGAGAATATATTGACAAATCATCTTAAGGAAATAGCCAACGATCTAAACCAGCTTGAGGGCGATTTTGGTCAAGAAGAGAAAGGACTTGAAGAGGAAATAATCACATTAAAAATTCAGTTTGAAGACGCGAAAAATATAGAAGAAGACATGAAGTCTCAGATAATGAAGAAAGAAGAAGAGGTTGAGAAGTTTGAAGAAGAAGTTGTCACATTTAGAAGTAAAATCGTCAATATCAACAAGAACGTTGAAGAGATAGAAACATCCACATCAGTTATAGAGAATGAAGAGAAGAACTCTAGGTTGCTAGAAAAGAAGAATGAAGAAAATATAAAGAGTTATGCAGAAGTACTCAAAGGAAGGAATCATGGTCAACCAGAATCTAAGACAACTATTGAAGATACATCTTCAAGAAGATCATCCATGTTCAAGCCACAAAGAATCTTCAATCATGATCATGATCAGTCAAGGCAGAAATTCAGAAGGACTACACCACAAAGAAGATCATTCACTCCCAGGTATGCAAATTTCTTTTATGGTCATTGTTTTTATTGTACTAATTTTGGACATAAGGTTGCAGATTGCAGGGATTATAAAAGAAATGTTCAAGCAAGAAGTGCATATGTGGCCCCACGTAACATTGAATGTTACAAATTTCATAACTATGTACACATAGATAGTGATTGTAGAATCATGATCGATATTTCCATGAAAGAGAACATTGATATCATATATAAGAAAGTATGGATAAGAAAACATGAAGAACAAGTGAACAAAGACCAGGTCTCAGAGATCGCAAGATTGGAAATAAAACGAGATGAATAAAATTATACAGAGAAAGATGTCAAATACAAAAATGCTTTGAAAATAACTAAAAGAAAAGAAGGACATGTGATTAAGGAATAGGTTCAAGAAATTGTCTTTCAGACACTGTAGTGAAAGATGAATACACAGACAAAAAGAAAGAAGTCAGATCTCATAGAGATGATGAATCTACTAATGAAGATGATGATGAATACACTTTAGAGCAGGAATTGTTCTGATCCATCTGACTTAGAGAATCCCATATAATATGAATAATAGACAAGGAGAGTCTATGCGGTAGCTGAGATAGACCAGAGAACCATCCTTCGAGAAGCTTACAGAATTTGAGTAGACAGATTTAGTGCATTCAGTTAACAGAAGTACAATATGATAGATTAATCAATTGCAGTATTACTTCATATGAGTCAAAATTATGGACAATTGTATAGTAGAGTCTTGAGCATTGTAGACATATATGGACATGAAATCAACTTTTCTAAACGAGGAACTTGAAGAAGAAGTCTACACTGAACAACTAGTTCCTAGAGCATGGTACTCTAGGCTGGATAAATATCTACAACATGTAGGGTTGAGAAAATGAAGTGTAGACAACAACCTCTACATCAAGGTAACTTAATATGGTATTTTATTAATTGAAGTTTATATTGATGATACTATTTTGGAAGTACTGATGACAGGCTAAGCCAAAAATTTGCAAAGGATATGCAGAATGAATTTGAAATGTCATTACTTGGAGAACTATCTTTCTTTCTGGGTCTTCAGATATGTCAAAGAAAATATTTATTTATTTATTTCTCAAACTAAGTATATCAGAGAAATGCTAAAGAGGTTTGGAATGGAAGATTGCAAACCAGTTACCAATCCTATGCAAACCAATTGCAAGTTGAGCAAATATGATGATTCAAAGTCTACAGACCAGAGACAACACACATCAATGATTGGTAGTTTACTATATGTGACAACATCCAAAACCAGATGTAATGCAGGCAGTTGGACAAGTGGCATGATTTCAAGCAACACTAAAGGAATCACATGTATTAGCAGCGAAGTGGATTTCCATATATCTCAAAGGAACAAAAGAGTTTGGATTATGGTATCCAAAAGGAAAGGATATATCACTTATTTCCTACACAGATGCATATTGGGCAGGTTGCATTGATGCTCGACGAAGCACCAGTGGAGCAATGCTTTACTTGGGTGAGTGTTTAGTATCTTGGCTAAGCAAGAAACAATCATCAATGTCTTTATCTACAGCCGAAGCAGAGTATATTGCAGCAACAAGATGTTGTACTCAGATTCTATGGATGAAACAAACTTTGATAGATATACATGTTGAGTATGATGAGCCCATTCCAATCTATTGTGATAATACAAGTGCCATCAGTATCTCAAAGAACATGGTGATGGACTCCAAGACGAAACACATTCCAATAAAGTATCACTTTATACAGGAACAGGTTGTAGAGAAGAACATCAGAGTTGAATATGTGGGCACAAAAGAACAAGTGACATACATCTTTACAAAACGTCTTCCAAGGGAAGCCTTTGAGTATTTTCTCCAGATACTTGGAGTAATTTCTACTCCAAAATGAATGCTTTTGAATGCTTATCTTATATGTCTTAGATTTACACGAGGAAGCACCATAAAGAGGACATTTTAGGTTGGGGGATCAGTTTCAGAAAGAGCTCAGTCAGGGGGAGTATCCCCAAAGACAATTCAGTTAGGGGGAACAACCCTAGATGGAAAGATACCTTTTCCATTGATGACAAAGGGGGAGAGATTTATCATATGCAAAGGTAAATGATTGGAGAAAGAGCACATCGGCATGGTTCCAGGGGGAGTGATGGTCTCATGGGGAGAATGAGTGATATGACTTCAGTATTACATTAGAGTGTTTCCATCAATGCCAAAGGTGGATATTGTTGTTTATTTTGGTTGGTTTTCATTGATGTCAACCCTTGAAGAAAGTTCGGTAGCAAATTCCGATAGCACAAAGGTTTGGGTAATGGGCCCAAGTTTGTTTGATGTATAATGGTACGCGTTTTAATATATTTGAAGTTAAGACTATTCTGTATGGATAGTACATGTCATGCCGTTTCTGGTGGTGTGTGGAATGTTACATAACTCCTCACGATTAAAGAGTTATGGCCATGTGAAGTTGGAGAATCCTCATGAGTCATCTAGAAGCCCTAAAAGGTCAAAGTAGTCAAAGTGGTTGCAAAGAAGAAATTATTTAAATAATAAAGTGAAGTGATGAGTGTAATATAAGTCAAAGTGGATACAAAATAAATTATTTAAATAATAAAGTTAATGGAGAAATTACTAAGTGGACAANAGTCAAAGTGGTTGCAAAGAAGAAATTATTTAAATAATAAAGTGAAGTGATGAGTGTAATATAAGTCAAAGTGGATACAAAATAAATTATTTAAATAATAAAGTTAATGGAGAAATTACTAAGTGGACAAGTGGTTAGAAGTGAGTTAGCCCTAAAATAAGAAAAGTGATTTAAGAGATTTGAGAAGGTAAATAATAAAGTGAAGTGATGAGTGTATTATACGTCAAAGTGGATACAAAATAAATTATTTAAATAATAAAGTTAATGGAGAAATTACAAAGTGGACAACTGGTTAGAAGTGGGTTAACCCTAAAATGAGGAAAGTGGGTTAAGATGGTGAAAAGGTAACCCCTTGAGGAAGCAACATGAAAGTATAAATAAGATGCAAGGCTCTCTCATTTTAATCACACTTGAGCATATTGAATATCTACAAGTGACTGAGGTAACCAAAGGATATCTAAGCCGAATTTTAGAGGGAAGGTAAAGTAAAGAAGGCCAAAATTGATCAAGGGAGGATAAATTCTTTTGATGATGCTTTCTAAGGTATGTTATTTACAGGTCATCTCACCATTTCCACAATAACGTTTTTTCTAGAATGATTCAGACCGTGAAATTGGGAGGACGTTGAGGAAACATATCCAAGTAGTTGTGATAACAATTTCTACTTGTGGGTTGTTGTATTTTTGGAGTTACACTCCGTGGAAAATAGGGTTTGTGGCTAGTTCTGAAACTAGTCTAAAAACATGTGTTTCAGGTAAAAAGGTCATAACTTCTTCATGACAGATCCAAATTTAGTAAGACCAAATGTATTGGTGAGAGTACAGTCTTTAGTATTCTTTGTACCATTTTCAGATCCATACAACGAATATTTTGTGTGGGGCACGCTCTACAATATTTCTCTCTAGAATAAGTCAGAGTTCAACAAGGTATGCCATTTTTTTTATAACTCCTTTTCTGGGAGGTTCCAAGAAGTGAAACCTAGAGAAATTGTAGACAAGAGACTGAAGAACATTGTGTACTATTTTTATACCTTTATTCATTACAGGTACATAGTTATGATTATTGCAATTTAGGGTTGTTGACTAATCTAAAACTAGTCATGTGAGACTAAAGTAAAGTTTGATGAAAATGGTAGTATCTTGTTGTTAAAGTTAAGGAATGTTTGCAAGTATGTGATCATATACACCAGGTCTATTATAGATTTTCAAATCAGATTTGGATGATTAAATTTATGAGGGCTTTTGGTTGAAGTACATGTTGGGTACATGGTTGAGAAAAGTAGTTGATGAGTTGACACATACATGAGGTGTAAAATTGATGATGTTGGTACACCTTGATGAGTCATAGTTGATGAGTCATAGTTGATGAGTAGTTGATACATGATTGGTACATAATTGGTACATGCTTGGAGGCACTTGTTAGTAGTATTGTTGACACATGGTTTATGGACGATGTAACATACTTGTATTGGTATATTATTAGAAGCACATATTGATCTTGGCGATGATTATGAGTTGTTGTGTTATGCTTGGTTGATGCACATATTTGAGAGTTGTCTTGGTGAGTAGATTTGATTTGGTTAATGAGACGGGTTGTTGTGATAGGTTGTTTGGATAGGTTATTTGTACAGGTTTGGTGCATGGTTGATGCACTTGTTCATGGTATAGGTTGAGGTACAGGTTGGTGCATGGTTGATGCACTTGTTTATGGTATAGGTTGATTACAGGTTGGTGTATGGTTGATGCACTTGTTTATGGTATAGGTTGGTGCATGGTTGATGCACTTGTTTATGGCACAGGTTGATTACAGGTTGATGTACAGGTTTATGCATGGTTGATGCATGGTTCAGGTTATTGGTACAAGTTGTTTGGTGTAGGTTGATTGGTACAGGTTTACAACATTATATCTCATAATCATAGTGTGGCAGTGGTTCCATAATTCTACTTATACGTCAGGGAGGTTGGACGGTGCAAGGAAAGGTGGTTGTAGCCACCTTCCGGTTGTAGCTGGAGAACATAGGGGGTTGTAGCCTCCTTCTGGTTGTAGCCAGAGAATAGGGGAGTTGGAGCTTCCCTTAGGTTGTAGCCTGAGAAACTATGGGGTTGGAGCCTCCTTCGAGTTGTAGTTGGAAAACAAAGGAATTTGGTGCTTCCAATGAATTTAATTCTTAAAGACATATAAGAAAAATCATTTCATGGTTTTCTCTGACTTTGGGTTTCCATGTAAAAACACTGGTGTACTATGTATGTGTATGATTGCTCATTTGTTCATTGTTTATTTACTCAACAACTATTGGATGATAATGCTACATTAATTTAACAATTGCATTTTATAGTTAAAAATGATTAAATTTCTCTATTACTGGTTCACCCCCTCTCTCAATAATCCAACAATGGGTACTAATTTGCATATTTGATTGAACAATTTGTGACGACTGAACATAATGATGATGAACAATATATATGGGAAATCACAAGCCAGTGGGAGATAAGGAGGTTTTAGATGATAAAAGAGGAGTTTATATTAGTTAGAAGTTCTATCCAAAAGGTTTAAATATAGAACCTCTCCAATCGAAGCACCCAAACATTCCATTGCAGCTACAATGTTTTTGGCAAGTGAAGGAAAAATGTTGAAATAACTTACAAGGGATTTGGATATTTTTTAAAAGAACAACTAATGAAAAAATAAAAATGACAACAAATTTTTTATAACTAAATGAATAGGTACAATGGTTCTATTAAAAAGACACAATGATACAATGACATACATATTGAAAGATTATAAAACAGAAAAACATGGTGAAAGGAAAGTGTCTTTGTGTGCTAATTTAGAAGATAAAAAAGAGAAGAAGAGTCCAAGAAAGTATAAGAAACATGAAACATACACATGAAGTGATGGTGGAAGGGAGGAGAAAGGGACGATTGGAGTCCTCTACAAGTTGAAGCTTGAAACAAGGATTTGAAGCTTCCTCAAGTTGGTGCTTGAGAAAAAGAGGATTGGAGTCCTCTACAGGTTGGATCCTGATCTATAGGGAGTTGGTGCTTCCTCAAGTTGGGACTTGAAAACAAGAGATTGGTGTCTCCTTGATTTGGTTCTCAAAAGAAGAGATATTGGCGTCTCTTACAAACTGTAACTTTTAAATGAAATACAATTTTTATGATTGTTACATTTAAAATTCAAATTTTTGTACATTCTTGTTGATAAATTGTTATAAATTAATAAAGAATTAATTTAATTTGAGAAAAATAATCAATATTGATTCACCCCCCCTCTCAATGTTGAACAACATTCCAACAATTCCCACCTAAAATATGTAGTCTTGGCATATAGGGTAAGCATCAATAGGTGTCTTGGTACATCTCCATTTCAGCTAGTATATGGGATGGAATTTATATTTCCCATACACCTCAGTCTTCCTGTTGGCGTGTGCACAGGTAGGTTCAAGACCCTCGGTTAAAGTTACTTAGTCCAACAAAGACCTACATAAACCAGCCCTTTCGGCATCACCTGGAAGTAGGTGAAGTCTCACCCGAGGTATCTCTATGGGGACTACATGAACTAATATTCTGCAGCGGTGAGGGAAAGACGAGAAACACATTCTGTCATACCTACAAGACCCTTTTGAACCATAGATCCTAGATAATTTGAACTCATTACTTCGTTATATATGCATATAAGGTTATATTCACGTTGTTTAGTGGTTAAGCATACAATTATGGCTATTGTGCATTCAATTATCAATAATATCAATAGAGATAATCATTAATTCATATGACAGACAAGGATTAACACAACATAGACATGAATAATAATCCAACAACATAATTGTACACAAAGTTACCATGGTTCACACCCCTCTGGGCTATGTCCACAAAAAATTTCTTCCTTATTATATTAGAGTATCTTGATTGTGTTTTCTGCTACAATGGAGGTTCTTCATACAATATTCTTCTTACATTTTTCGCTTCTTTTCTCTTCTCTTCTCTCAAAACCTCTCTTTTACAACAAAACACTAAAATAACTACTAAGAATTCTCTAACGAACTTTGTGGGTCTTTTACATATTTATCCATTTTTCTAAGGTTAATTTTCTAACTCATAATGGCTACCACTCATGCTCAACTGGAGACAACTGATTATGAGATGGATACAACTCATGTTTGACTAGTTTTCTTGGATTTTGCACTAGCTATTTATTCTTGTCCCACAACTTCTTCTCTTTCCTCTCTCTTCTTTCTATATCTTTCTGATCTTCTTGATCCTTCTCCTTCTCTCTGTACCTCATCTATTTTCGTTGTTCTCTATCCAACACTTCCTCCCCAACATGCCCCCAACGCTCACCTATGTCTCGTCCCGATCCACTTAGGCCTGTTGTGCCGCATTCTTCCATGCCTTGGTGAGTTTTTGGAGACTCTCCTTCTTTGTCTATACTACTGCTGTGATTCATTCGTCCTTGTTCATAATATCCTTCATCGTTTGTGTGGTTATTATAGTAAGATTGGATTCAATGTCTTGCATTGCTAAGGGCGTGGTGCTATGTGCAATCGCTAACTCTTCTAGCACCATGATGGCTTCTTCTTACAGTCGTTGCAACTTCTGTATGGCCTTCCTCTTTTATTCCTTCATTTGTTCCATTACGATATACATTTTTCTGTTAGCCAGTATTTCTAACATTCTTTCTGTTGGGGCCAATGTATTCAGGCATTTAGTGTCTTGCTGCACTTCCTCCTATTTACTCCTTATCCTAACTTCCAATGATTGCATTTTTGGATTGGTTGTAAGCTATTTCCAAACACGTGTGTCTTCTTTGCACATATTTATGCATTCATATTCCAACCTTTTGATCCTTTCTATTGTTGTCTGTGAAGTCCTTTCCCTTTGTGCTCTTTATTCCAGGGGCATTCTTGGTGTTGCGCACATTTCCATCGCTGTGATATTCGTGTGAAGTCCTTTGATTAATATTTGCCACATGTTCCTCTACCATGGCCTCTACCACCATTGGCACTTCTAGGATCTCCTTGTATAGTTGTTGGATTGCTGCATGAATTTTCTATGTCATCTCTTTGACTTCCTCCTTCTCCTGCAAGGATTTGGTGGCCTTTGCTTCAACCTCGTCTTTGTCGCTTAACGCTTTCTCAGAACTTCCTTCCGCTTCACTCCTCTCTTTCCTGGATTTCTATGCCTGTCCCTCTACTTTTCTCTTCTCCCTTTCTATGAGTTCCACTCGTTGTTCTATTGTGAACTTTTCATGTAACGTAGTGTTATATTGTTTCTGCATTTCCACCTTCTCGACTGCTGATTTCTCTAATTCACTGGTGGTTGTATCTACGCGAAGACATAGTTCCTGCACGATCCCTGTTTGCAATCCATGTAATAATTCCATTGGCATATGTGAGACTACTAGGTCTATGTGACTTAGTCCTTACAACTTCTCTTGTACTTCGGGGTTAGGTAAGCCGACTATCTCTACTTGGATCTTGATTACTCTGTGTTATGCCACCATCCGTGTTGATACCATAGTCCATGATTCATCTATTGTCTCTTCTTCGTTTGTTAATGATCCTTATGCATGTTCCAATTAGACTTGTTTCAATAACTGTTGTAGCCTCAAACATTGGTCTCGCACCTTCATATGGAGTGTTTCATGTTTCCTTGTTTTTTGTTTGAGGACTTCCTCTGTGGAATCCCTTAGCCGATATCCAATTCTTTTCATGTCATCATCTGTTAGTGTGTAGGCTACTTGGTGGCTTTTGAACCTTCTTCTTCTTTCGTGCAACGAAACCTGTACTTTGGTGTTTCTGTTTCCTCCCTATCTAAGATGAGGGTTGTGGGGGTTGGTCTGTTGGTCCTATTTCTGGTGTGTCATCCATACCATTTCCTTGATCAATGTCCTCTATTCCATTTCGTGGAGTATCCATCTCTATATCTACAGGTCGTGCTAATTTGATGTTTCCCCCTTGTACTATTGAATCCCCATATGTTGGTATCTTCCAGTCTAGTTCCCAATCTTGTATGGCTAGGTGTATGTCTTCTTCTGTTATCTTATATTTAGTTTTTACCCACCCCTCCCTTGGATCCTTCCTGGATTTGATATACATATGATGCCTCTCTACATGAAAATCCACGACTGGGCCATATGCCTCCACCAACTGTAGTGATATGCATGGTGTGATATGGATACATTCCTGAATTGTTTCTCGATAGAGAAATAATCAAAGATTGTTTTCCATTTGTCTCCTCTTATTCGTTGAAAACCAAAGATTCTGATACTTCGTCGCGATGCATGGATTCCCTCTCAGCCCTAAGAATTGGGCATCCTCTGGTTCTACCCATGATGTGAAGGAAATCAAAATCAGGAGCCAGGGGTAGTGAAACTCCATTCCCTTATCTTGGGCTTATGCATAGTCCAGTAGGAACTGGTCAAGTATAAATGGTGCCCAACTCATCATAGTTCCTTCTACACATTTCTCTATCGGGTCTCTGACCTATGTCGGTACTTGATCCTTCCCACACTTTTGTAGAAGCTTACATGCTAACATTTGTGTGGCTATTCAAATGTTTTTCTCGCATATAGTGGGAACATCTAGGTCGTGAATGCCCCTAACTGTGAAATACTTTGTTCACATAGCCTCTAACTATGCTCTTTCTATCTTTTTGTTTGTAAATAGGGAAGTAGGGTCTTTCCCCTGGATGGTAATCCCAATGATTCTAGCCATCAAGTTTGTGTCAATGGATATTGGCATATCCAACCACATGTACCCCCCATGCACGTAGGATAAGAGGTATTTGACGCATGGATTGACTTTGTTTCTGCATCCGAAGTGGGGAATATCGAACAGGTTCAAGAGGCTTGCTCGCTCCAATCCTCTGGACCAAACTTTGTTAACTGGTACATTCTTCTTTGTGAGTGGATCTACCTGGAGCATTATTTCAGGAAACTTCACCACCTCTGTAATGTCATGATTTTCATAATTTAATTGGGGGACTTTCTCCAACATGTCCTTGTCAATGATCACTCCCTATGGAATCTTTGGAGTCACCAATCTGTAGTCTGTATTCTTCTGTAGCGTGACCGATGTGGCATCATCCTTTCTAGGCGGTATGTAGTCATGAGGGAAGCCCAAATATGATGAATATGCACTTGGAGTTTCCTCAATCTCTAGTTCAGCTCTTGGCGCTCTGTTGTGACTCCTCCTCAGTACAATGGTTGTTTCTTTTGTAGCTTGTGGTAGTGTCACTGTTGTAGTGAAGTAGTGTTTACCAGTTGTTTTAGCTTTGGGACTCGTTCTAACTTTTTTATCTCTTTTTTTACTAGAATGCTAAATAAAAATAACCCATATGTGGTAAGCTTGGATGCTTTTATTCCCTGTTTCCAATTTTTCACTAATCTTCATGCTTTCCCTCTTGTCTCCTCCGTCCCTGGTGTGACAAGTATTTGTGTTAATGGCGTTTTATTTCCAAATCTGTTAGTATATTTCCGCTAGTTAATTACAATCAGTTGTGCATATCAGAGGTGTTTTTCTTTTACTCAGGGTCTTTATGATGACTTTATGTCTAGGCCTTCTAGAGGCTTTATGCTTTGTTGTAACTCTCATTTTGTGACTTCTCATTATCCTCCCGTAACTGTCATTTCCATCATTTCCATACTCAGAGTGGTCTCGTTGAGTGGGACGATACATTTACTCCTGCATACGTTGTCTCTTTTGCGTCGGGTCTCCTTGGTTGGCGCAATTTCCCCTACCTACGTGGTTCCATTTGTCATTCCTTACGCGCACGTTCTCTCTATTTTTTTTATTGCACAATTCTTCCTATTGCACAGATTGTCGACCCTCTTGGTAGAGTCTTAGACAACTATCGTTCACCCTTCCTTTCAATGCTTCTTCGTTAAGGTTTTCCAACTGTACAACACCTACCTTTATCACGTCCTAGATCACATATGGTCCTAACTAGTGCATACAAAACTTTCCTGGGTGTTGCATAAACTTGCTATCATATATGAGTACTAAGTCGCCTACTTGGAATTTTTTCAACTTAATGTATCTGTCATGCCATGATTTTTCCCTTTCCTTTTGAATCTGTTGGTGAAACCCTGTGACAAATCGATCTTCCTCAAGCTATACCAGTTGTGATAGTCATTCTTGTATTGCGCCCAAATCCGAAATATATGTGAAAGATGTGATGCACAGGCTCGGTACAATGAACTCCATCAACATGACTTCTTCTTGTCCATATACCAACCTGAAAGGTGTTTCCCATTCAAATTCTTATTGGTTGTCCTGTATACCCATAATACAACAGGGATTCTTAAGTCCCATTCATCTCTTCCCACATTGCATATTTTTTTTAGTGCATTCTCTAGGAATTTTTTGAATGCTTCCACTATGCCATTGGCTTGTGGGTGGTATGGTGTACTCTTCTAATGGTGAATTTGGAAGTATTCGGTCAAATATGTTATGGTATTATTGATGAATTGTGTCCCTTTATCACTCATCAATGTTCTTGGACACCCAAATTGAGTTACTATGTTCTCAAACAAAAAGTGCACAACAGTTTCTGCGCTGGAATCTGTTACTTGTGTGACTTCTTCCCATCGAGTTAGATATTTTGTTGTTGTAATGATGCACCTAGCCCCTGATCTTCTTGTTGTTGAGTTTATTGTTCCAATGAAGTCTATGTCCCACTTATCAAAATCCTATAATGGTACTTGTGGATTCAATGGCATATCGTCCCTTCTGGAGGATTTTCCTACCCTCTTACAAACATCGCAGGTCTGATAATATTCCTTTGTGTCCCTTTGGAGTGTAGGCCACCATAATCCTGCGCATAAGATCTTCTTCGCAGTATATTTACTTGTATAATGTCCTCATATTTCGTCATGCACTTTTTCCAATATAGTTGGTCTTTCATGTTCGACAACATAGCATCGTAGTATTCCATATGTGCCCAATTTATATAAGCTTCCTGCAATTAATTGGTAGTCTGCAACATTTACTACCAACTAGTTTTTCTTTGTGACCGTCATGACTGAGGGGGGATTCTTGTACTTAATAACTATACAATGCCTATAAAATAATTTTCTACCATCTTAACATAAAACAATTAGGCTTCTAAAAAGTTATTATCTAGGTTTCCTGCCTCTTCTCCCGATAGTATGCACGACAAGTGATCTATTCCTGCATTGCGTTTACCTGGTTTTACCAGTACTTTAAAGTCATATTCCTAAAATAATAGAATCCACATGTAGATCCTTCCCCCCAAAAATGGATTGTTGACCAGATATCTCAGTGCAAAATGGTCGATGTACATATTGAAGTATGAGCCTAACAAGTAGTGTCTGAACTTATGCAGTGCATAGACTATAGCCAATCCCTCGCGTTCTTTTGTGGTATGATTTTTCTCCGTTGTTAATAGTTTCCTACTGGAAAAAGTGATTGGATAATCAATCTCTCTGTCACATGGTTGTGAAAAGATCGTGCCTAGGGATATTGATGATGCATCCACATGTACATGAAAGTCTTTGTTCAAGTCAGGGAAAATTAAAATCAACGCGGTTACTAACTTTTGTTTTAGTTTGTCCAATCCTTTCTGACAGTCATCATTCCACTAGAACTTCACCTCTTTTTTTAGTATTTTTTCCATTGGTTTCATAATATGAGTGTTTCCTTTAATAAATTTCCTGTAATACCCTGTGTTTCCCAACATTGCCTGCAACCATTTCACTGATGTGGGTGGTTGTAAATCCATAATAACTACGATATTTGCAGGATCAACTATTAATCCTTGTTTTCATACCATGTGTCCCAATAGTATTCTGAATGGTGTACAAAAAATACACTTATTTATATTCAAGGATATCTGATGTTTCCTACACTTATCCAACATCAATCTGAGCAATTCAATGTGATCTCTTAGCAAGCTAAATACTGTCCAATTTTCCTTTTAGACATCAAGAAATTTATGAATAAATTCTTTAAATACCACAACCACTACTCTTGAGAATACCGCAAACACGTTCTTTAACCCAAATGGCATCACTTTGCATTGAAAACTTCCCCATTCTGTCACAAACGTATTCTTATGTCTGTCCTCCTCTGCGATTCTTATATGATGGTATCCTGAGAATCCATTTGTGAATGAATAGGCCTCTTGTCTGCCTACGCTTTCAAGTACTTCATATGTAAATGGTGTTGAGAATGGATCATGCATGCATGCATCATTCAGTTTCCTCAAATCAACATATATTCTTATGCCCCGTGTTTTCTTGTCCTAGACTACCCCATTCCATTCTAATTCCTCAATCGGTTTGATGACTCCTTCTTTTAGCATGCAGTATATTTTCTCGTTTACTTTTTATTTATATCTTGGGTTCAGTCTATAAGGTCATGTTTCACTGGTTTAGCATCGGGTTTTAGTGGGATCCTCATATCCCCTAGCTCACCCGATATTCCTTTCATCTCAGAGAATGTAGTGGGAAATAAGTATTGATATTTGCATAGTAGATCTGCTATATTTTCTACGGTTTCCTCATCCCAGTAATCTCCTATCTGTGTAAACTTAGGATTTTCCTCTGTCCCAATATTAACTTTCTGGGTCTGGACTGGCTATACGTATGTTGTAGATTCCAACTTTGGGCCCTCTACTATTCGTTCCCCCTTTTTTTTCAATGCCTGGATGTTGCGAGGATATTCATCATTATGATCTTCTTGTGTCACATTGTAACATTCCAAGAACTTGTGAACCACCGTGGAGGCGGTGTGTACGTTGCAAATGAATATTACTTCCATTTCTTCTTCTTCGGTGAAGATTTACTATTCAATCTCCTGTAGTGTTGCACTTATTAGGGGAGATGAATTTTGAAAGGTAAATGTTACCTGAAATCATTGATTTATGTACTCCCATTCTTTTGTATCTCTGCGCATTTCTAGTTCTAGGTACCAGTTGTTTGGAATGGTATCCAGGGTATGTATGAACATGTGTGTCCATTCTTTCCTTGGGATCGATTTCCATGCTTTTTCACACTGCGCAACATGATATGTTAGGTTTCCTTCCTCGATATACTTATGCGTCATATATCCCTCCTCAGTATTGAATCGTATTTGGATTAGTCTCCTACATTGTTGCTAGTCTTCCATGTTTTCTTTGTGTGTTGCCCACCATATTGTTGGGGTGGCTTTCAATACAATGTCAAGTGCTAGTAGCCTCTGCTGCTATGATACGTGTGCCTCAAATATATGTATAAATGTTGTTATATCTGTCAACCCTTCATACTTAGGTGGGTTACATAATTCTATTCCAATCCAACTTATCAATCTGGTCATGCATGCACATCATTGTGTTGATACTTCATGCATCCTCTGCTACAAATTTTCCAGACCTGCTTCTGAGTCTGATGTGCACGAAATGATGCTTATTCAACTCAATGTGTCATCTATGGTGGGGTTAACATAATCATCCATCCTCGCAGTCATGTTGTACATGTTATCAATTTCATCTTCCTTTGTTGGTTCTATGTACCTCCTTCCTTATTTTGGGTCTAATGGCGCAGTGAATTTCAATTATCCTACTTCAAATATCATCTCTCGTCTTTTCAAATTGATAATAGATTGGTTATCGAAGCCCCATTTCCATCCAATTAACATTGTATATGGTTGGTTTTCATCCACAATTTCGATAACTTCAAAGTGTGAGATCTTTCACACTCCATCTATATTCACATGTATTCTTGTTAATATGCCAATATGTACTATTTTAGACTGGTTTGCTAATCTCAATTGAATGGGTGACCAAACTAAATTTTGTTTCCCCATAATTTCCCATGTCTGTTTCGGTAATACGTTCACATCAGAGCCCAACTCTAAGATCACGTTGTCTATGTCATATTCTCCAATCTTCACACTGAACCTGAACTCTCTATTGGTTCTTTTCTTATGCAGTAGTTGGTGTACTACTTTCCTTTCAGTAAGGTCTGCCTTCCCTTGAGAACGTTGATCGATCATAGAGCATAATGTATGTAATGCATTTTCATCCTCGACTAGCTCTAGGAAACTCTTCAAAAATTTTCCTAAGGTACTTATCTTCTCCATCGATCCTTCGATCATGATCTAGTCATCAGTGGGATGTGTATCCCTCATGGGTTGCGTAGATGATGTGTATGCTACCCAATCCTGTCACAAGAGTTATTTCCTTTCATGTTTATAGGTATCCTTCTCTTCTTGTGGGTCAAATGCTCATATAGGTGCTTTTGATTTCCTTACCCATTGCTCAACCAATTTCCTTAGATTGGTTGCATCCATCCTTGTTTTTGTTCCTCCACATGTAACGACCACTATTTTGGGTCCTTTGTCCCGTATCTCTGTGAATATCGTTTGAATTTTTGGGTTCTAGTTTTGATTCCCTCTGGCCTACCATTTTGCAAGAAATTGTGGATAGTCCTTTGTCGCATGTTCTAATGCCCGACAATAAGTGCATGTTGTTTGGGGATTTTGGCCATCTCGTGCTAGGTGTCATGGTTGGTTATAGTTATAGCATATTATGGGGCCTCATCCTCCTCTCCTGAAGTTTTTTCTACCTCGACCCCTACCGAATCCTCCTTCGTTTCCCTGGTTAAATCCTCTTTATTTATTATATTGGTATCCTCCTTATGTCGCAATATTCTCCTCATGAATCATGTACATGTTTGTCGTGTCCTCCCTCATTAAATCAAATGCGCAAAAATCCTTGTCTTCATGTCCCACTGATTTGCAAAAGCTACAGAATAATCTTCTTGGGGCATTCTGATATTTTTGTAATAACTGACGCTCATGGGGGTTATGTCCCCATTTCTTACATATCTCGCAATATCCTCCTTCTGGTAGTGGGTTCGACACTCTGGATGCTAGGTATTGTGCAAAAGTCAGGCATTCATCTTTGTGGGGACCTTCAGTCTTGCATTTGGTGCACTAGACCTATTCCCATTTATCTTTCCCCTTTGTGATTTATTCCAATTGAATTGTTAATACAACCAGTTGGTTCTGTTTTTGCACCATTCTGTTGTTGTCTCCGACCAGAGAGGCTTACAATTTGATAGCAATTTCCAGCGCCTCAGAATGCGATGTAACCTTTTGTTGTATAAAAGGACTACAAATGTGAAGTAAAAAACCTACAATGAACCACTCTCTATGTTGTTGATCGTGTATTTGAAATGTTAACCTCCCCATCACATATTTGAATCTCTGATCAAAATCTCATACGAAATTGATTTGTACTTTCTTGAACTCCTTGAGATTATTAATTTACTATGACTCGAACTTTGGTTTCTTGAATTATTTTCATAATTCTTGTGTGATATCTTCTAATGTCCTTGTTTGGCCTGATATTGTGGTACTTTGGAGATTCATGTACCAAACTAGCGTGTATCCTCTAAAGGTTTTTTCCAACTGTGAAATCTTTTTGATTTCATCATGGAAATTATTTGTAGTCCAAATGGTTTCACATACACACAAATGTTGTTATGGGTCTTCTGATCCAATTCCTTTAAACTATGGTAATCTTAGTGTATTATCTAGTCATGTCATGTTGTTGTGTGTAGAACCCCTTCCTAGTGATACTGGTGGAATCTGATTAATTGTACTATTACTATTATGGTTGGTTACTTCTACTATGAATTCATATACTGATTACAAGTTCTCTGGAAAGGTATTCAAACGTTGTCTTAGATTCAAGTGACTCGCACGAGGTTGTGGTTTCGACCCAGGACTCGACTCAGAAAGGACTTACTGGTTCTTATATAACGAGACTGAACTAGATATCTTCTTCTTCCTTTGTTTGTTGTACTTCTGTGATATAGATTTATGTACGATGTTCCTGGTACTGATTGTGCTTCTCTCTCTCTTCAGCCGCAGTCATCAACTTATTGTACCTTCTCCCACTGCACATAACTCAAGATTCGTCTTCTCCTTCTGATACACTTTCTTCTTTCTCCTTCATTCTCAATCTCCTCTTCCTTCGTCCATTTTTCCTACCCTCAGGTCATCTCTTGGATAACAACCCCATTCTCTTTGTTGAGTGCAAAATTATTTAGTTGTACGACTCCATCGTCATCACTTCTTTATCACATAGCAACATTGTTATCTCTGTAGCTAACGATTTTATGAATCTTCCTCGCAGACCTTTAAAAAAGTATCTTTCTGCGACATTGTAAGCTTGGGTACAGTCTATGGAAAATTATATTATGTAGACTCCCAATATACTATCCAACAAAAAATCAACTGCGTGTGAAGTTATGTTGTCTACTAAATTTACTCATCCCACTAGTTTAGGAGTCGAATCCTTTGGCGCGATTGGTCTATGTCTACCAGTATTTTCCACAAATCTTTCCATGCATTCTACTAAAAGATTAGGAAATTCACCAAAAAATATCTCATGTAAGTCTGTGTACACATAAATTTGTAGCCATTACCTTTTATTTAACCGAGTATTTCTATTCTCCTTCTGAGCAAATTCTTGTTCCTTTTGTTCCAACCATTCAGTTATCTTCTTCCTTGTTGGTCTTCAAGACATTCCCTCACTTCCAGATTCTGGGTCTTGACAACAGAACCATTTGTCGGTGTGTGCACAGGTAGTTTCAAGACCTTGGTTCAAGTTACTTAGTCCAACAAAACCCTACAGACACCAACCCTTTCGACATCACTTGCAAGTAGACAAAGTCTCACGTGAGGTATCTTTATGGGAACTACAGTAACCAAGATTCTACAACGGTGAGGGAAAGACAAGAAACATGTTTTGTCATACCTACCAGACCCTTTAGCACCCTAGATACTAGATAATATGAACTCATTACTTCATTATATATTCATATAAGGTTATATTCATGTTGTATAGTGGTTAAGCATACAATTATGTCTAGTGTGAATTAGATTATTAACAATATCAATAGAGATACGAATTTTTTCGTATTACAAACAAGTATTAACACAACAAAGACACGAATAATCGTCCAACAACACAATTGTGCAAATAATTACCGTGTTTCACCCCCCTCTGGGCTATGCCCACAAAGTATTTTCTTCTTTATTATATTAGGAGCTGGATACATCTCATGTTCGACTAGTTTTCCTCGATTTTGCGCTAGTTGTTCCTTCTTGACCCCCATATTCTTCTCTTTCCTCTCTCTTATTTCTTGATATTCTTGATCTTACGCCTTCTCTCTGTACCTTGTCTCTTTTCACTGTTCTCTATCCAACACTCCCTTCCCAACACTTCCCATGATAAAACTATTTCAATATGAAGAGGCAGAGTCAGATGATATGCAGAGGAGAATCGACCAACTGATTGAAGTCCAACAGGTAAGGGATTAATTGCAAATTATATATCAAGCTCATCAAGCGATAATGGAAGAAATATTTGACAAGATATCCAATGAGAGAAACGTTTTGAAAGGAGATCTAGTCTTAAAGTGGGATTCCAGAAGAGAAGAAAAATGAAAGCATGGAAAATTTGACAACCTTTAGCTTGGACCTTTCCAGGTCATTGCAGTTCAAGATAACAACACATACGATCTGGAACAACTGGATGGAGAAATATTTGGATCTCATGTCAATGGGAAGTTCCTCAAACATTTATTGTAGTATTGCTTACTGCAAACTTCCTCACTCTATACATAAATAAATCTTTTTCCATTCTGATTATACCTTTTTAATTCTACTTCATTCACCATATTTCAAACAAGTAAGAATTAGGGTTTCAGAATTTAAGTTGTTGAGCAATTTTGTTTCACCTCTCAAATCAATGTTTCATGTGCACAAATAGTAGTTCGTTTGGATTCAAACCACATGGGTATGTTTTCCCCACTGGAGTCGATGTTAGTATTGTTTTTGTTCCAGTCATTAGCATGCATCATGATCGCAATTAAGGGGTAAAAATTCAAGAGAAAGAGGTCAAAAGAGAGCTTGCAGAGATCACACATCAAAGAAACAAAGAATATGATTGGGCACCAAGAAATGTATAGAAAAAAACCAAGCCATAAGACCCCGAGACTCACTCTCAATACTCAGGTGCTTATCAAGAGCACGAAAGGTGCTTATATCTCACCCAAAATAATTTTAATCCCCTACCCAAACATAACCATATCATATAAATGAGGAATAAAAAGCAAGCACGGGAGAAAGTGCAGGCCCGATCATCTAAGGGTTGCAAGCGGGTCTGATCAACTGTGGAGGATGCATGTTGCATTCGAAAATCATTTTGAAGTTAACGTGACATCATGGTGTGAAAATGATTTTAGGATGATACGTGTCAAAGAATAAAACGTGTCGCATGATAAATCATGGAAAAGGAAACCACTCCCTCAGGGTTGTGACAATGGTATTCTTTCCCTATGAAGATCGTACACCAGCCAACTCACCTCTTGTAGGATCACTCATTCAATGCCACCTGGAGTCAACATGGTAGTGCACTTGGACACCTAGAAATATGAAGAAGACTTAACATGAAAACCATGTGTATTTCAAGAATGTTAGAGATCACCATATATGGTAAGGGGTCCCACCATTGTTCTCGGTCTCCATGTTAGATTCAACCATAAATACACCAAGCCCGGGAAGACACTTCAACATCTGCATGGACCAACCTTAGGCATCCACACATCCATGTATTCATGGTGATGTCAGCATGATATCATCCAAGTTCCGTGCGTTTTCCAAATTTCAAAGGCTCTAAACCATTGGGAGAAAGACACACTTATGAAATCAAAGGCATGAGGAAAACATTTCAGGTGAGTGGGAGGATTCGCTGGAAGTTTTCCAAATCTGTTGGAAAGAACACATAATATAATAACATATCTAATATCACATTTTTCCATCCTTCGTTCATCATCATACTCATGCCTAAGGACTGAAAAATGTCAGTAATCATCACCCTGACATGAGCATTCACGTGAGCCCAAGATTTTCATAAATCTCGTTGAGTATAGAAAATCATTGATCCTCATTAGCTACATGCTCAAATATGTGTCAGGACGCTATAAGAGAAGGAGACATAGATTTCCATCCATTCATCTGCTAATGGTTTGGGTCCTAAAGAAGAGTTACTCGAATGATAGGTGTTCTTGATGATGACCCACCTATGTCAACTCATTTCTTAAGAGTGGGTTATGAACCATCTTGGCTAAAAATGTCGAGAATGCATTTTCTTTGTCTCATTTTGAAAAACATTCCCTTCTTCGGTATCGCTAGCATGATCACGAAGACAAACATGTATTTGGAAGTTCACCCTAAAGAGTATCACCCAATCCCGTAAGTGCACTGGAGAAGCTTGAAGCGGAGGATACAATGAGTTGGCCTATTGTATTTGATGTCACCAAGCCTTGTCAACTGGAATGAAATGTTTAGCATATTATTATAGTAGCTGAAATACAAGGCTTGTGATGAAATGATGGGAATCAAATGAGCCACCTGGACGTACTCGAGCCAAGGATCAAGTGGACTAGAAGAACACACCCAACAAAAGTATCAACAAGGCTCACATGATGGAACAAGTGGGTTATGTCCTAGTAAAATTTGATAAATTCAGATGAAAGGTTGAAATCAGCAAGGAAACTAGGCATGGTATCAAGATTCTGACAAGCTGGAATCAATTTTCAAGAAGCAATATGGATCCAAGCAAGTGGTTTCAGAGAAACTATAAATCGATAGAGAAATCTCATTTGTATGGTCAAAAGTTTGGGGAATTGAAGAGTATCTTATACCCAAGTTGTCTAATCAAATACCCCCTCAGACACATACCAATTTCTAAGGATGCAGGCTGCAAGAGATTCATCACTTGCGCTATTCTTTACTCTGTGCTTCATTTTTTGTGCATGTGCTCTTGTAAAATCCATCCCTCTCATTTCATGGCTTCTTTTATCAGATCTCCATTAATAAAATATCGAGCAACAAGTTTTATGACATGTACAGTGTGATTGCATGTTGTATAGATTATGATGTTGAAGTGATTTTGTTTGAATGTATGGCCACTTAATGTCATTTTTTCATGTGTTTAATGATGTGTAGAGGGTATCTCCATGTATTTAAGTATATGGAAATGTTCACAGTTTGATGCATATTTTAAGGATATGATATATTTGTCAAAACTGTTGAATTCTTAATTTCTTAGTGAGTTATTCTATTCATAAGATGTGAGATTCACCTTAAATATGCTTCACATGTCTATCTTGTATTTCTTCTAAATCTTCCCCTTCTCAAAATTAAATAAAATTTTCTAAAACACTCATGGACATATGCCTCTTCGCATCAAATGTGTTGCTATTGGTTCTAGTATTGCTTGATGGCTGAGACTTCTATAGGAGAGAGAGAGAGAGAGAGAAATATTCCCAAATTATTTTGCATAATTTATGTTGTAAATAAACATGGTTTTAAGATTCATTCTGTGTCTTATCCCTTGGGGTGCCTCGACATAGTTCTATTTACAACCTAGAACATCTCGAGGGATAACACGTGGAAAGGGTGGTTTCTATCCTCCGATATAATCTCACATTGAACACATAAGAACATTTCTACCAATTGAATAAACTTGAAGAAGAAAGGCTCATTTCTCTCCATCATCAGGAAGTCCAGAAGAAACAAAACAAATCATGGCATGATTGACATTTGAAAAGAAAAGATACAAAAATAGGAGATTTCATGCTAACGTATGAAATTCAAGTCAAAGGTAAACCTTGGAACCCTGAAACTTCATGGTTATGTCTATACATTCTCGAAGATATCCGACTGAATGACATCGTGAAGTTAATAACATTGCAAGGGAACCCATTTCAAAAAGTGGTCAACGAGGCTCGTCTAAAAAAATATAATGCACAACATCCATGATGCATGTGGGTGAAAACCTTTATGAAGGCTTCAATAGGCATTGACTAGGTCGTAAACCACTTGTAGCATCCCAGGTCGATTGAAAACAAAAATGTATAAAATAAAGAGAAAAGAAGAATAAAGAAATAGAAAAATAAAATAAAATAAAATAAATATCAAAATAAAATAAAAATACTGATCTCATGTAAAATAATCGATTACGAAGAGTTAGGTATGGAATTGTTGAATGACAAGGAACTACTTAATGAAGCATCACTAACCATGAATCAACAATAAGCAGGATTTCACAACCTATTCATCAAAGGAAGAATGAATAAATACCAAATCTCTTGGACAACACATCGACCATACCATGAAGATAAGAAGATGTCATCATAAATTACAACTCTCAAGAATGATCTTCATCAACGCTAGAATAAGCGGGCTAGAGAAGAAAGAGAGTGAAAAAAGTTTAAATCAAGAGAGCGTAAACTCTATAAATAAACTGAGAATGACCATTATCAATCAAGCAAGCATCAATATAAATTAAGAAAAGACAATAAAACTGACATATATAAAATATTTGACCACAAAAAAAGAAACATGAACAAAGTTGACAAGAAAAAAGAAGTTGACTTGGTCGGTCGGTCTGACCGAACGTTTGAATCCTCTAGAAGGGATGACCTGACCACACTAAACAAGTTGGTCATATTTATAGATCTTACCAAAAAGCATGGGTCAATCAAGTTGGAAAAAATCATTAGAAATAGGAAATAAACTCAGTGAGTAGCACTGACTAAAAATGGAAATTTCGAATCGAACAAAACCCAATTGAACTCTATCAACTGCCAACTACTCGTCGGTACTTATGAATACTCACATGAAAAAGTATCAAGGCCCACCTTAAATGCCGAAGTGGGCGAATTACCACTCCCAATTCTCAAAATTAATTCACCCCATACCACCCCGCTTATAAATTTCAGTGATGCCTATGATTTTGTCACTTTTCTTTTTACTCCCAAGCGATCATGTGACTGTTGACCTACAAGTGTTGATAAATATTATGTAATTATTATTGTATAGTCGATTCCAAATTTTCCTCCATACTTAAAAAAAATTGAGATCATTGCGGGTTCCTAACATATTGCGTTGACTATGTCGAAGTTGTTGATTTTGTAATTCTAGAAATAAACTGTGTATGGAGATTTTGAAACATATGAAGTTCCATGACCCACTTATCATTCGTGGGTGTAGAGCACTATCCTGATTCTCACATTGTCTCTCTTGTCCACTATCTCGCTTGTCCATTGTTCATCTCATTTCATCACATCCGTCCTCTCGATCCTTCTATCATCCTGCCATTCCACCATCCCACCCTTCCAATCCTTCAATTACACCTCTTACCCTGATCGTTCGCTTGATCCACTCGTCTTATATCTCGATCTTCCATCACCTTGTGATGCTTTATGTCGTGTCCTGTCATATTTCCCAACATGCATTAAATCATTTTTCCGAAAATGACTACCAGTCGTATAGGTTTTATATTGTTATTAATGACAAGTTTCTCATGACAAATTCCCATAAATGTTAATACCAACTAGCATTTAAAATCATTGAATTAAGATCCCTAGAACATGTTAAAATAAACAAGTGTATTTCGATAATAACAATTTGAAAAAGTTTTTCTTTAAGTTCATCACCTTGGCTAAGTATGAAAGAAGAGGATTTTGCTTCAACAATCCATTTAGAAAAATTAAAGGCATGTTGGCTCAAGAGAATTAAAACTTTAAAATAAATGTTGGTTGAATGTGATGTCATAAGTATAAAAAGAGGTGAATTATATTTAAAGTTAATTGAGTTAGGAAGAAGACAATAATAATATAGAGAGCATTATTTCATGGAGGTAAACCATGTTGAAACCTAATCGATTTTCCTAAACAAGGAAATGAACATATCAATGGGAAGTTATCTATAGAAGGAGAGAGACACTTAAAAGGAATTTCTAACATTCACTTTACTTGCAACAACAATTTTCCCTTTTTGTTTGAATTTGTAATTTTATACTCCTACCCTATTGCACTTTCCATGATGCAATTTTGGTTTACACCTATTTAATTCATATTGAACCTCATCATTAAAACTTTATTTTTTGAAGGAGATAACATTGCATAAAGAGACCAACCCTTCTAATTTATGGCAAGATAGATATATTGCATTGTTAATTGGCACAACATAATGAATGAAATAATAAAGAGACATGAGGGTTGCGGTGGAAAAGGAATGATAACTAAGAACCTTTGTGAGATTATGTAAGTGGTTTTGGACTCCCGTTAGAGAGATGAGAGATGAGGAATAATAGTTAACTAGAAACAACCACATTAATCATATTAATGTGTCTGTATAAACCAATAGTCTTATATTTAACACATTAACAATGCCTTCTTTCTATAGTATCTGCTAAATATACACCTATCAACATATACATATAGATTAATATTATTAAATTGGTTGTTTCTAGTGATCGGTTTACCCATAATGATATCTTTAAATATTATGTATCATATACTAATATGACCAATGTTATTCTTACATGATTAATTAATAATGAAAGTTATTACAAAACTTTATTAAAATTATTAAAGAATATTTGTTTTTCCATGAAATACATATCCTAGGGAAACCCATCAAGCACTTCCCTTCATTCCAAGGATGGTACCTGAAGAAATTTTCAATGACTTCCTAATTAATTTATTAAGCAACTGAAGAGTTGTACATTTAATTATCAATACAAGGTCATATTGAACATATGAATTGTTGTGCACCATATATGTAAGGATGATGTTGTAATTGTCAATGAGTTGTAGTATTCTAAATGAATGTCAAAAGGAAATATATAAAGACGCTTTAGAAAGTCACTAAATTAAACCACACAACTTCTTGCAATCAAATCCACACTTGCAGGAATTGAAACATACTTTTGCAGGAAAGAAAATGTCACGCTTGCAGGAAAGTAAATGTCACACTTGAGGGAAAGTAAATATCGCTCTTTTAGGAAATTAAATGTCACACTTGTGGAAAAATAAATATCACTCTTGCGGGAAAGAAAATCACACTTCTAGAAAAGTAAATATCAATCTTACAGGAAAGCAAATCACACATGCATCAAAGGTGACTTGTTCAAGTATTAGAATGATATTGTTAATGTGACAGATATGCTATGGCTCATGTAATCATATGAAACAAACCTCAAGTTGTAGAAATCAAACCACAATATGCTATAAAAAAAGAAAATAAACTATCCTAAACTGCAATCAAAACAATTGTCAACCAGAAAACTAAATGTTGTAATGTAAGGGCATAGTTGCAGCAATAGGAGTCACGACAACATCAATTACAACAAAGTGTTAAATAAAGGAATTACTGAAAATAAATGAAAATATATAAGAGATGCTATGGATACACATTAGTTAATGAGAAGACAAGGTTCTGCAATGTCAGCTTGGAGTGGCGACAACATGGAGAAAAGGGTTAAATAGAGGAATTGTTGGAAATAAATGAAAATATATAAAATATGCTACAACTACTCATTCATTAGTCAGAAAACAATGCCTTGCAATGTTAGCATTGAGTTACGAAAATCTAGAGTTGTAGCAATGAAAAACATTAGAGTTGTAGCAAGATGTTAATTAGAGGAATCACTGGAAATAAAAACGTTCAACTATAATTACTTCTATAAAGTACACAAAATACAAATAGTATCAGGATAAGGAGGGAATTGTACCTCCTTAGGTAAGCTATTGGTTTACAAACACAGTAGGGCTCTTAAATTCTCAACACAACATCACTTGTACAAGAATAAAGAAAACTTATATTGAAGGAAAATATGCAGATTAATACAATTATGTTCACAGACTTTCTTTTTCTTTTTCTTCGTCCCCTGGATTAGAGAGAGAAGGGATCTTTATACATAATGGTTTCTTTCTAAAATAATCAAGATAATTCATGGAAAACCACTAGAATCGGGATATCTCATCTCATTACATTGTTTTCTCCAAAAGATGGCGAAAATCAAGCGTATGGAAAGTGGTGGCTAAGTCATCCATTCCCTACTGGAAAGTGGTGGTTGAGTCATCCATTAACAATTCCCCTTTTCATGTTCCTGCATGGTTGTTTCACTGATTGGTCGATCCCTAGATGATAGTTGTGTGGTTGACTGACAAGTTGTTACGGTAGGCGTGAAGTTGCAACACTCGTCTCAGAGTTGCAACAACGATCCTATAGTGAGAGTTGCAACAATAGTGAGTTGCTACAACGGTCCTGTAGTGAGAGTTACAACAATGGTGAGGCAAGAGTCTCAACATTGAGAGTTGCAGCGACGATAATATTTGTAGCACTGAGAGTTGCAACAACGAGAGTTGCATCATTGAGAGTTGGAGCAATGAGAATTGCAACAACTATATGAGTCACAACAACGGTGTCAACAACCCAGAGTTGAAATAGCTACGCTCAAGTAGGGAGTTTCAATAACTCATACTCAGGAGTTGTAACTCTTGTGTTGGGAAGGTACATGTGAAACCTTGTTCTTGTATACCACTGTTAGCATAGAAGGTGATAATCTCCTGAAAATTCATAAGAATAAGTGTTGAAATGGCATGTTGAGAGAATAATTATACCTTGACCAAAAATGCATCATTGTGAATGAAAAGGGTATTAAGATGGAATGGAAATGGGAAAAACGGTGTCCAAAAAGTATTGGACATGTGCTACAAATATGTCAATTTGAGCACCCATCAGTACCCATGGTAAAATGGATTTTGTAGAAGCTCGAGGCTTTGTTAACATTGGACTCAAGGCCATTACAACAATATACTCATTAAGAGATCAACATGTCACTTGCGAGAACTGAACTTGGTTAGATAGGATAACAAGCATTCCTCCCAACTAACCAAGGTAGACCCAATTGACATTAAAGAATAATTTATATGTATGTGAGTTCTAATATTATATTATAATATTACAAAATTTACATAATTATTATAATATTATATTATAATATCACAAAATTGATATAATTATTATATGAAATATAAATTTTAATAATAAAAGTTAATATAAACTTATTAACAAATAAATTTATATTAAATTATTTCATTGACCATGTTTGACTAAGGTTGACTATGGTTGACCATCTTTTGTTTTGGTTGACCATGGTAGAATATGGTTGTCTTTGGTTGACCATGTTTAAGTATGTTTGACTTTGATTGAGCATCTGTGAATATGGTTAATTATTGTTGACAATGGTTGATTATGGTTTCCTTTGGTTGACCATGTTTAAGTATGTTTGACTTTGGTGGAGCATGTATCACTATGTTTACTTATGGTTGACCATGGTAAACTATGGTTAGACATGTTTATCTATGCTTTAGATGGCCATCTTGACTATGGTTGAACATTATTGGCTTTGGCTGAGAATAGTTTTCCTTAGTTTACTATGGCTTATAATCGTTAATTAATATTAACTATAGTAGAGAATGTAGAAATGGTTCAACCATAGTTTCTTATGGTTTACCAAAACCAGATATGGTTGACTATCATTGACCATGTTGGTTAACAATAGGAGGTTTATAATATGAAACGAATAGTGTTAATTTATTGTAGAAACATACAACATAAGAAGGATGGACAACATAAATCAATAAAGGACCTAATATAAAATCATGAATAAAATGTGAATGAATGATATAATATAACGATCATAAATCCATGTGACTGTGTACTTATAAAATTGACTTGTCACAATGGTTGATAGGTCATGTCCCTTGATTAGATTGTGTCATTTAGTTTAGGATGTGACATTTCAATTATTGTATTACTTATTAATTAATTATTCATATTATTATTTATTTGGTGTGTGTGTGTGTGTATTACATTGCCTATGCCTTTAAATATGCTTTGTCCTCAAAGCATAAAAAATTATGTATTCATTATGTCCAGTACTCCCTTCCCATGATTCTTCATTATTGATTTGATGACGTTTGAGGACATGAGATGATATGACCTTCTAAGTGTTGAGAATAATTCTCGAATTGTAAGAATATCTAACCACCCTAATTTAATCTCGTGTGAGACTGTAAGTTTATAGGGTTCTTGGAAAGAACCTGTTGTAATTATTCGAAAACATAGGGTATTCCAACAGAGTATGCACACCTTTAATAACCACTTGATGCAGGAGCATCGCCAACATCAAGCGAGCCAGCGCGAAGACACCGGACAGCTGGAAAAGCCCAGTGCAAATTTTGAATTTCTCTTGGATTTGATGCGCGAACATAAATGTGGCAATTTAATGAAAGTGCACTTATATAATGTAAATGGACCTTGAGTGATTTGCTCTCGTCCTTAGTAGGTAGAAGGCATTTATAGTAGTTAATGCAAGTAAGTAGAATTGAATGTGCAGATTAGACAGTTTTAGAAGGAAAGAGGGAAAATGGATATAGACACCCTCACTTGTATCATTGTAATAGACAGAGAAGAAGAGAGCATAGAGAAGAGGTAGAGAGCTGTGTAAGAACACCCATGTACAGATATTTGGATTAATAGAAAAATTTTGATTCAAATTCATGGTTTCATGTTTGTTCTCTGTGTATTGATGTTGAATGATATGCTCATGAATGTTTGCTTCCTGTTATACATTTGCTTACATGCTGTGTATATGATTTAATGTTTTGATTTTGAAGTCTGAAAGGAAGTAGGAATGAGTTTCAATTGTTTCTCTATCTGAACAAGGGTTCCTGCAAGGAGTGCAGTCGAATTGTCCACAAGGGGTGCGTTGACAAAGGGTTCAGATAGGGTAGCTTTTGTTCTCGTTCATTCAGAAGTGCAGTTAGGCATAAGAGCTGTGCAAGGAGTGCGCAGGCCAAGTAAAGTCTCAGAGTTGTGAACCTGAGCGAAACGTTGAAAGACTGCTTCTGCAGGTGTGCACAGGGTCGAAGGAAATTCAACACTTGGAAGTGTCTGAAGGTTTCCGCAAGGAGTGCGCGCGAGAGTCTTCTCTAAGACTCAGAGTTATAAGGAAGCTCAGGAAGGATAAAGCCTTATAATCGTTGAAAGGGTTGCACAGAAGTTGTACCTGGAAGAATTAATAAGGCGTCGTAAGTTTGCGCTGCAGGTGGATAAGTTTGTGGAGAAACACTTAGTTATTCACAGAAATCGCCAAGGAGGAATGTACGGTCGGAATTCTTTGAGGAGAAACTGTGAAGTCCCGTGGGCCATTAGATATCATGGAGGAACAGGGGAGATACGACGAGTATTCCCTAAAGGTTCTAAGCTCAAGAGGAGTAGGACTGTAGATCCGAGCCATAAGGGCCGTTGGATTTACACGAGAATTCAATATCGGGTTTTCATGGGTGGAAGTCCCGTAAACCTTACAACGGGAATCACGATATCCCGAACCGTGAAATCCTGACGGCCAAGGGAACAACGCGGAACCATAAGAGTTAGCGAAGCAGACAGGTGGCACGCCATTTCGGAGTTTCGTGGGGTGAAGTCTCGAACTCATTGCATTTGGATTCGCGATATTGTGAACTCCGAAGTGTCGATGAAGTGAAGAAGTGTTGAAAGTCAAAGCTCACGAGTGTATCATAGTTTCAGCAAATCGAGATTTGGGAGTCGAAGAGACAAGTTTCTCGACATCGCGATCACCAAAATCGCGATAGGGAAAATCCCGAAAGGGAAAAGGAAAGGTCAGCGTTGATTGATTTGGGTTTCGGGGATTCGAGAGACCAACGCTTGACCACTGGATTCAAGAAGTTGAGAAGTCCGATCTCCCAAGTGTAAAGAGGGGATCCCGTGAGATTTTTTTGTGGGTGCAGATTTCCCGATAGGGAAATAGAAGAGTCGTTTAGAGTTCTTCGGGCTAGTGGTAAAGGAAAGATCCTGTGGCAACGTGGACCTTCCAACCCGCGGGTTATGGAGGGAGTGTGCGTCGGGCATCAGTTTGGTATCAGAGCCCAGAAAGGTTCTTTGCTTTCTGTAGCAGGGGAAAAGAAGAATTCACCATGCCGCCAAGGAGAAGGGACAGGAAAACACCCGATCCACCAGAGGATAGGGAAATTCCAAGAAGGAGAGGCAGGCAGATGACAGATCCAGCCATGGAGAGAGAGATGCGTGATCTACGAGCCAGACTCGAAGACATGGAAGCAACACAGAGGCATACAGTTAGTGCTGGGGATCTCAGTGATTCCGAAAGTGAAATTGAGGCTGAACATGAAGAAGAACTTGTAGCCGAAGATGCAGCAAACGAACGTTTGATCAGAGCTATTGCAAGAATGGGTGCAAGAGAAAAGATGGACATTCCAGTTTATGAGGGAAATCTGGATGCAGAGGAGCTTCTAGACTAGATTAGAGCTCTGGACACATACTTTGACTATGAAGATGTCAAAGAAGACAAGAAAGTCAAGCATGTTGTCACTAGATTGAAAGGACATGCAACATTGTGGTGGGATGAACTACAAGTTGATAGACGCTGCAAAGGCAAGCCGAAGATCAAGAGCTGGGACAGGATGATTGCGAATATGAAGGCAAAATTCATCCCCAGGGATTATCAAATTACTCTATTCAAGAGAATGCAGAACCTGAGACAGAAGATGATGATAGTAAAAGAATACACTGAAGAATTCTACAAGCTGAACATCAGGGCAGGTCATCGGGAGAGAGATGATGAAAAAGTTGCCAGATATATGAATGGCCTGAGATATGATATCCAGGATGAGATGAGAATGGTAACCATCTGAACAGTGGAAGATTCTTATCAATTGGCTCTAAAAGTTGAAGAGAAGCTGAGCCGAAAGCAGAGTCAAAGAGGTCGAGGCAGAAGTCATCCCAGAGGCAAATCAGTTGCCCAGGATAAATATCAGAAGCCCAAGGAGGACTGGAAGAAACCTCAGACTCGAACTGAGAGAGGTGGAACCTCATAGAGAGGGCAATATGCTGAACAGAGAGGGAAACATACTGAGCAAAGAGGAGATTATGCTGACAACAACACTTTTCCTCATACTAGAGGTAGAGGAAGGGGAAGAGGTGGAGTAATAACATGCTTCACATGTGGAAAGAATGGGAACAAGTCTTACGAGTGTCCAGATAAGAAGAAGAAGAGTGGAGAAGCTCACATCACCGAAGCGCAGAGGCGGAATGTTGAGGTAGAAGACGCTGAAGGTGGAAGATCGCTAATGATGCGAAAATCTCTTTTGACACCAGAGAAGGAGGTGGAAAGTTCAGTCCAAAGGACCAGACTTTTCCGGACTGCTTGCAAGACCAAGGATAGGGTATGCAAGGTCATCGTGGATAGTGGTAGCACAGATAATCTCGTTTCTACAGAGATGGTAGAAAAGCTGGAGCCGGAGACGATTGATCATCAAGCCCATACAGAATTTCTTGGCTACAAAAAGGACACCAGGTAACTGTCACTAAACAATGTTTAGTTGAATTTAAGATAGGAGGATATAATGATAAGATATTATGTGATGTCATTCCTATGGATGTTTGTCATGTATTGCTAGGTAGACCGTGGCAATATGACAGGAATGTGATTCATGATGGGAGAATTAACACATACACCCTAGAGAAGAATGGGAGGACTCACATGTTGCTTCCAATCAAAGATAAGGAGGTGAAATCGGATGTAAGCAACACTATGCTCCTCATGAGTGGGAAGGAACTTCTTACAAAGGTTAAGAATAAGGAAGAACCACAATTCATTGTGGTCAGGAAGCCGAAGATTGTTTTGACCAGCACAAGGGTGGATGATTTACCAGAAGAAGTTCAGGAACTGCTGGAAGAGTTCGCTGACATAGTAGTGGATGAATTACCTCGTTCGTTGCCACCGATCAGAAGTGTGAGTCATCATATTGATCTCATACCAGGATCCAGTTTGACAAACAAATCCGTGTACAGATTAACGCCGTAGGAGAATGAAGAGGTTAAAAGGCAAGTCCAGGATTTATTGGAAAAAGGTTTGGTCAGGGAAAGCTTGAGTCCATGTGTTGTTCCAATAGTACTCAGTCCGAAGAAAGATGGAGGTTGGAGGATGTGTACTGACTCGAGGGCGATTAACAAGATAACCATCAGGTACAGATTTCCATTGCCAAGGATGGATGATCTGATGGATTTCTTGAGTGGAGCAAAGTATTTTTCAAAGATTGATTTGAAAAGTAGTTATCACCAAATCTGAATGAGAGAAGGTGACGAATGGAAGACAACATTCAAAACCAACGAAGGGTTGTATGTATGGCTTGTTATGCCGTTTGGATTAACGAATGCGCCGAGTACCTTCATGAGGTTGATGAATGAAGTCCTGAAGGAGTTCATCGGAAATTTTGTCATTGTGTATTTGGATGACATACTGGTTTACAGTAAAACAGTGGCAGAGCATATGAAGCATTTGGCTACAATGATGCAAAGATTATAGCAGGAGAAGTTGTTGATAAATATGAAGAAGTCCTCATTCATGAAGACAGAGCTCATTTACTTGGGATTTGTTATTTCTGCAGATGAGTTGAGGATGGATCCAGATAAGGTGGAGGTAATCAAGAATTGACTATCACCGAAGAATGTTTTTGAGGTGAGAAGTTTTCACGGATTGGCTAGTTTCTACTGAAAGTTCATCAGGAATTTCAGTGGAATTAGCGCACCAATGATGGATATAGTGAATAAAAGACACAAGTATTTTCACTGGACAGAAGAGACTGAGAAGAGTTTTAATCTGTTGAAGAGGAAGATTACGGAACAACCAATTTTCGTGTTACCGGATTTCCGAAAGACATTTCAGGTGAAATACGATGCAAGTGGGTTTGCAATAGGGGCAGTCTTGAGTCAGGAAGACAGGTCGATAGCATACTTCATTGAGAATCTGAATGAAGCGAAAGTGAAATACTCCACATATGACAAGGAGTTTTATGCTATCATATAGGCATTGAAGAAATGGAGACATTACTTGATCCCGAAGGAGTTTGTCTTATACAGTGACAATCATGCATTGCAGTTTGTGACTCAACAGGAAAAGTTGAATCATATACATGTCAAATGGGTTGAGTATATGCAGAATTTCACTTTTGTGATTAAACATATTTCTGGTACTACTAACAAAGTTGTTGATGCTTTGAGCAGGAAGTGTTTTCTATTGCAAGAGTTCAAAGTCAAAACGTTGGGTTTTGATGATATCAGGAACATGTACGCAGATGATCAGGATTTTAAGGAAGCGTATGAAGCAGCTGAGAATCCAATTCTCAGAGATAGAAGCCAATGGATAGAGTACATGATCCAGGAAAGATAGTTGTTCAAGGGCAATCAACTGTGTATTCCAAAATGCTCCATGAGGGAGAATTTGTTGAAGGAGAAACACAGTGGAGGATTAGTAAGACACTTTGGTTACGACAGGACGTTCGCAAAGCTGAATGAGTCATATTTTTGGCTAGGAATACGAGCAGATGTCAAGATATTCATGGACAAATGCAGAATTTGTCAGCATTCAAAGGGAAGGAAACAGGATGTCGGGTTTTATCAACCATTGCCAATACCTGAGAGGCCATGGGATGCAATCAACATGGATTTTTTATTGGGGT
Organism: Picea sitchensis; assembly: GCA_010110895.2. Classification (NCBI taxonomy): domain Eukaryota; kingdom Viridiplantae; phylum Streptophyta; class Pinopsida; order Pinales; family Pinaceae; genus Picea; species Picea sitchensis. The sequence goes on from SNQJ01S0001036.1 coordinate 150,918, forward strand.
TGCCAAGAACACAAAGAGGTTGTGATTCAATCTTTGTGGTGGTGGATAGATTTTCCAAGATGGCACACTTCATTCCATGTCAGAAAACCAATGACACAACTCACATTGTGAATCTATTTTTCAAAGAAGTCATTCAACTTCATGGCTTACCAAGAAGCATAGTTTTGGATCGTGATACAAAATTCATAGGGCACTTTTGGAGAACCTTATGGAAGAAGCTGGGGACTAACTTTTCGTTTAGTTTGTCTTATCATCCTCAGATGGATGGACAGACAGAAGTAGTGAACAGAAGTCTGGGAGACTTGCTAAGAAGCTTGGTGACAGAACACCACAGCCAGTGGGACAACATATTACCACAGGCAGAGTTTGCTTATAACGACTCAATTAATAGAAGCACAAGGCAGAGTCCATTTTAGATTGTCTATGGCATGCAGCCGAGAGGAATTTCTGAATTGAGGGATTCAGAACAGACTACGACTAGGAGTGCTAGTGCAGAAGAATTTGCAGAGGTGATGAAGGAACTTCACAGCCAGGTGAAGGAGCGATTCCAGAATTCAAGCCAGGAATATAAGCGCAGAGCAGATTAGCACAAGAGACAACTTTAATTTGAGGTTGGTGATTTGATTCTGGCACATTTAAGGAAGGAAAGATTCCCAAGAGGAATATATAATAAGCTGAAGATGAAGAAAATCGGACCATGTAAGGTCTTGAAGAAATTTGGGGCTAATGCTTACGAGATTGAATTACCCGATGGTATCAGAATTTCCCCGATATTCAATATCTTGGATTTGTACCCATATAGAGCTAGGGAAGCAGGAGCAGAAAGCGAACAACCAGAGGTTCAGTGGAAAAAGCAGATGTCAGTTGCAGAAAAAGCGTAGATGGAGCGCATATTGGATAAAAGAGTGAGCAAGAAGACTAGGCGAAAACAATATTTTGAGTATTTGGTAAAGTGGAAGAACCATCCAGTTGAAGATGTCAACTGGGAGAATGAAGCATAGATCCAAAGGCATGGACAGACCGTGCACGAGATCATGGACATGAGCCCATGAAAATTTCCAAGCCAGAGAGTATGATGCAGGAACATCGCCAACATCAAGCGAGCCAACGCGGAGACACCGGACAGCTGGACAAGCCCAACGCAAATTTTGAATTTCTCTTGGATTTGATGCACGAACATAAATGTGGCAATTTAATGAAAGCACACTTGTATAATTTAAATGGACCTTGAGCGATTTGCTCTCGTCCTTAGTAGGTAGAAGGCATTTATAGTAGTTAATGCAAGTAGGTAGAATTGAATGTGAAGATTAGACAGTTTTAGAAGGAAAGAGGGAAAACCGATATAGACACCCTCACTTGTATCACTGTAATAGACAGAGAAGAAGAGAGCATAGAGAAGAAGCAGAGAGTTGTGTAAGAACACCCATGTACAAATATTTAGATTAATAGAAAGAGTTTGATTCAAATTCATGGTTTCGTGTTTGTTCTCTGTGTATTGATGTTGAATGATATGCTCATGAATGTTTGCTTCCTGTTATACATTTGCTTACATGCTGTGTATATGATTTCATGTTTTGAGTTTGAAGTATGAAAGGAAGTAGGAATGAGTTTCAATTGTTTCTCTATCTGAACAAGGGTTCCTGCAAGGAGTGCAGTCGAACTGTCCGCAAGGATTGCGTTGACAAAGGGTTCAGATAGGGTAGCTTTTTTTCTCGTTCATTCAGAAGTGTAGTTAGGCATAAGAGTCGTGTAAGGAGTGCGCAAGACAAGTAAAGTCTCAGATTTGTGAACCTGAGCGAAGTGTTGAGAGACTGTTGCTGCAGGTGTGTGCAGGGTCGAAGGAAATTCAACACTTGGAAGTGTCTGAAGGTTGCCGCAATGAGTGCGCGCAAGAGTCTTCTCTAAGACTCGGAGTTATAAGGAAGCTCAGGAAGAATAAAGCCTTATAACCGCTGAAAGGGTTGCATAGAAGTTGTACCTAGAAGAATTAAGAAGGCGTCGTAAGTTTGCGCCACAGGTGGATAAGTTTGTGGAGGAACACTTAGTTATTCACAGAGATCGCCAAGGAGGAATGGACGGTCGAAATTCTTTGAGGAGAAACCGCGAAGTCCCGTGGGCCATTAGATCTCACAGAGGAACAGGGGAGATACGATGAGTATTCCCTAAAGGTTCTAAGCTCAGGAGGAGTAGGACCGTAGATCCGAGCCATAAGGGTTGTTGGATTTACATGATAATTCAATATCGGGTTTTCGTGGGTGGAAGTCCCATAAACCTTACAACGGGAATCGCGATATCTCGAACCACGAAATCCCGACGGCCAAGGGAACGGCGCAGAACCATAAGAGTCAGCGAAGCAGACAGGTGGCATGCCATTTCGGAGTATCGTGGGGTGAAGTCCCGAACTCATTTCATTTGGATTCACAATATTGAGAACTCCGAAGTGTCGATGAAGTGAAGTAGCGTTGAAAGTCAAAGCTCGTGAGTGTATCGGAGTTTCGGAAAATCAGGATTTGGGAGTCGAAGAGACAAGTTTCTCAACATCGCGATCGCTGAAATCGCGACAGGGAAAATCCTGAAAGGGAAAAGGAAAGGTCAGCGTTGATTGATTCGGGTTTCGGGGATTCGAGAGACCAATGCTTGACCACTGGATTCAAGAAGTTGCGAAGTCCGATATCCCAAGTGTAAAGAGGGGATCCCGTGAGAGTTTGTTGTGGGTGCAAATTTCCCGATAGGGAAATAGAAGAGTTGTTTAGAGTTCTTCGGGCCAGTGGTAAAGGAAAGATCATGTGTCGACGTGGACCTTTCGACCCGCGGGTTGTGGAGGGAGCGTGATTCGGGCATCACCACTCACACAACCAGATCAAATATCAACACACCAATGTTTTTACATTGTAAAACTCCAATGGGGAAATTACATCCACAACCCCAGCCAACGTGGCCACTTGAGGCAATTTATAAATGGAAAATAAAAATACTACAAGAGAGTTTCTCTGAATCGATCATTGAGAAATGAACCTCCATACTCTTTAAATACATATCATGGACCAATTGGGTGTGTTATTCCCCATTTCTAGGGATAAGTAAAGAGATGATATTTCGAGGCCCTCAAGTTGTAGACATGGAGTACCAAGATGCATCCCAGCATGAAAATCCCTTCACTGACCATACATCACCATTCGATGGTTGGAAACAACATCCACCACACTTTTCCTGGATCACAAAGGACAAGGGGTCTTGCTCCATGAGGTAACAAGTCTGCTATTGTGGTAAGTGTCATTCTAATAATTAAATCAATTTAACATGTTGCAAAGAGTTCTTTCTTGATTTTGAAAAAAAATTCTTAGAAATTATGTTTTTTGTCCTATTTCACTTTGGTAAGCATCATGGTTTCCATGACCTTCTAAGTGTTGAGAATAATTCTCGAATTGTAAGAATATCTAACCACCCTAATTTAATCTCGTGTGAGACTGTAAGTTTATAGGGTTCTTGGAAAGAACCTGTTGTATTTGTTCGAAAACACAGGGTATTCCAAGAGAGGATGCACACCTTCAATAACCACTCACACAACCAGATCAAATATCAACGCACCAATGTTTTTACATTGTAAAACCCCAATGGGGAAATTATATCCATAGCCCCTGCCAGCGTGGCCACTTGAGGCAATTTATAAATGGAAAAGAAAAATACTACAAGAGAGTTTCTATGAATCGATCATTGAAAAATGAACCTCCATACTCTTTAAATACATATCATGGACCAATCGGGTGTGTTATTCCCCATTTCTAGGGATAAGTAAGGAGATGATATTTCGAGGCCCTCGGGTTGTAGACATGGAGTACCAAGATGCATCCCAGCATGCAGATCCCTTCATTGACCATACATCATCATTCGATGGTGGAAACAACATCCACCACACTTGTCCTGGATCACAAAGGACAAGGGGTCTTTCTCCATGAGGTAACAAGTCCGCTATTGTGGTAAGTGTCATTCTAATAATTCAATCAATTTAACATGTTGCAAAGAGTTATTTCTTGATTTTGAAAACATTTTCTTGGAAATTATGTTTTTTGTCCTATTTCACTTTGGTAAGCATCATGGTTTCCTAGTAAGTGGCCACCCTCAAGGAAAGGGTTTCTACTAGGGGCTCTCCTTGAAGGGTCATTGTAGCATTCCCACACACACTTACTACATTACATCACCTATTCCCTTATGTTTCTTCATCTTTTGGGTTTTCGGGCCACATTGACCCAAGAAGGGATTGTACCTCATTTCATGGTAAGAAGAGGTTGAAGGCCCAGAGGAAAGTAGATGGAAAAAGACAAAGTACAATCATAAACCTTTCAAATGATCACTCGGGGATCCCGAGAACAATGAAATGTTTCTTGAAAAAAAGTTGAGGGACCCCTAAAAATAACTGTTGGGTGCATGCCTATTTTGAGGAGATGTTATTTTTTAGGGAAAAACCCAGAATGAGAAAAGTACAACTGGAAGGAAAAGCAACATGTGCGAGGAAACAATCCAAGGTATGCATGGAAGGAAACCTAACCACATTAGGATTAGGGTTTTTGTAAAAGAATGTAATAGTTGTTGAGATGAGAATTAGTATATATAAGTACCTAGGAGGTCTAGGGAGGAGGAAGGTGGAAAATTTTTGTAATGTTTGAAGAAGGAAACTATTGTAAGATCTGAAACAAATTTTGTAAGTTGTTCAGTTGTAGGAGAGTCAAGAAACTCGATCCCAAGGGTTAGATCATAGGCTGAGGATCCTAGTGAGATCTAGTCATCCTCACAAGGACCGTGGAACCTGCTGAGAATGTAAGACTGAATAGGGGGTGAACCACAGTAATATATTAGTTATGTGATGTGATTGATTACATGTTTCCCTTTTGCAAGTAGTTAGATTATGAATGGGTGAATGGATAATTATGTAGAATCTGTTAGATGGTATATCTGGTAGGATACATGCATAGATTGAGTAGATGAATGGACATTAATATTAAAATAAAGAACATTCATATTAGGGCCTAAGAAAATGAATTACAGTCCTCGATCCCCACTCTTTCCTAGAATGCAAGCATCTAAGCATTGTAGTCACCCATAGAACTATCTCGGGTGAGATTGCATAGTACACTCTATGCGTTGTGTTTCCTTCTCGTCTACCAGGGGGGGCATTAGTTTTAGAGGGATTTGTTGGAATCTTGTTCAGATATGAACCTGGTTCAACCTAAGAAGTAAGAAGAGAGTAATAACCAACAAATGGTTCTATTGCCGGCTGGAACTGCATGGGATTGAGCGAGTGGGATCCGTGAAAGAATCACACCAAAAATGAACGCATAGAAGGGAATGTTCAGACCATGGAATCCAGAAACGGCAGAGATCGAAAGACAAAAGAAACACTAAAATAACACTGTGCAAATATTTGGACAAGTACATGTTTATCGACTTGCACGAAGTATTTTTCTATGATTTGTCGAATGTGTTGCAGGAGTGGATATTGAGGTTTAAAGACAACCACGCAACAAATTGGATCAAACAGTTAGAGTGGAACCATGTGGAGATCGTGTAGTTACAACAAGTTGATATCAATTTCATGCGCGTAGTAGATTTCTGGTTAGATAGTGTTGTTGCAGGATTTATCACAAAATTTTCAGTAGATACTGCAAAGTCTTACATCGCATCAAAGAAAGAGTTTCTAAGAGGACCACGAGGAAGGTATATTAGATCATTGTATACTTCCATAAATATCTTACTGTATAACAAAGGTGTAATGACTATGGAGTCAGACATATGAACTTCCCTGCGTGCATGGGGGAAGGGGGGAAGCACTGACAAGAGATGGAGAAATGGAGGAAGAGATGGATAAAGGAAAGAAGGAAGAGGTATTGGATCCAATCATGATGGAGGAAGATCAGATCAATTAGATCATGGCATTAGCTGGAAAAATGTGTAGTGGAGTACCCTACCAATATAATATGAATAATAAGAAGAGAGCCATAGCAGAGAGAGGACTTGGAAAGTCATGAAGAAGAGGTAGAGGATCTTCGGGCTATGGAGAATATTTAAGAAATCCTGCGCGCAACGTATGAAAGGAAGATGAGATGTCCAAGGGAAGGAACATAAGGAATAACTCCTATCCATGTCAGTGTTAGTTTATAACCCATAAACCCATGTGCGACTAATACACCATAAAGAACATCACCGTTCAGAAAACTGAATTTTAGTGGAAGAAAGACAACATGAAGTGCACCCAACCAAGGAGCAGCAACTAGAGGATCCATTTCAGGAAGTAGTAGTAAAGTATCTACATCGCACGAAGTTCGTAGTTCATCACCCTTCAAGATGGAAGGACATGATCCCACCATCACGTTACCCGAATTCAAGGGCGAGGCATCAAAGGATCCTGAAAAGAACTTGTTTATCTATAAGAAGATCTGGGAAGCAAAGAAGATCACAGATGAGGATAAAAAACTTGTGCAGTTAGCTATCACGCTAAAAGACCGCGCACTGGATTGGTACATGAGCTTAGCTGTAAACAGTCCACCAGGAACAACAACGACAATTGAAAATGTTTAGAAGCTACTAATAAATGAATTTTAGAAGCCTAGCTCAGAGGATCAGTGCATGAATGAGATGATTGAAATCAGGTAGAAACCAGGCGAGTATGTTTGGTAGATCGATCAGAGGTTCAAACAGTTGAAAGGTAAATTGAAATATGTCATTACTGACATGCAACATAGACATCTCTTTGTGAAATCACTATTACAACATCTAAAATACCCTTTTAGGAAACAAAAGTTTCAAACTCAGGCAAAGTCTCTACAGGCATCCCTACAATGGGAAGAGAACCAATACCAAAAGACATATCCAAAAATAGAGGATTTGAAGGAGGATATGAAGAACCTCACATTTCAACTAAACCAGAATAGGGGCAAAGAGAAAAGAGAATTTGTTTGGTGTACCACATGCGGGACGAAAGGACACCACAAGAATGAGTGCCCAAATTTTGCGCAGTACATGGCAATAGGGCTACCAAACCCTTTGCCAACAGGAGGACTATGGTGCAAGATATGTAAAACACATGGACATGATCCATATCATTTTCCAATGATGTAGAAGTATCAAACAATACCCAAGAGTTCATATTGCAACTTTTGCAAATCCATGGGTCATGATGACAAAGATTGTAGGATAATGGACTTGATGTAGGAAAGAACGTCAGACACCTATAGGGTGTAGGAAAATATGATGACAGGACAAGCTGCACCACAGTTTAACTAGATACCACCTCCATATAATAATACGCAGCAGTAGTACAACATTGCGCAACCTTAGTATAATAATGCGCAACCACAGTATAACCCCGCATAGTATAATCATGTGCCTCAGTACAATGCACTGCGAGGAAATTGAACTAGATACAGATGAGGAGGATGAGGAAGAGGAGGATTTGGATGTGGAAGAGGTTCAATAGTGTGTCATAAGTGCCAAAAACCAAGGCACTATGTAAGGGGATGTCCACTTCCACCCACGACATGCATGTATTGTCGTGCAACATACCATGATATAAAGGAATGCCCGACACTTTTGGAGAAGATTCAAGAAAAACAGAATCAGAACAATCAGAATGTCCAATGGATATATGCAGAAGCCAGGGATGATGGAATAAATATCAACATAGTTACGCACGGAGGAGTTAAGACATGAGTTGACACAGTACGACTAGATCCAACACAACACTAATGGGTGAAGAAGAATATTGAACCACAGAGACAATTTGATGTGGGGAAAGAAAAATAAATATTTAAGGAGGAAATACATGAGTTCCTCAAGCAATATGTTACATCTACATCAACCACACAACATACTCAGAATGTACCAATGTATGAGATTCCCTTATCAAAGGATCACACCAGCAAAGTACCACCTATAGCGCAAGTAGGTACCATAAAGATGTTTCTCCAATCCTGTGTTAAGCTACTGAATGATAGATCATCTATTCAAATTTTGGAAAATATGTTAGAAATATGTAACACATAAGTAGAGGGGAAGTTAGAGCAGAAAATAGTCAATCACCTACATACAAGGAGGAAAAGCAAGGAATTTAGATTGAATGCTAGCATTGGAGATTTCAATATGGGGGATATCATACTGGATTTAGGCTTCGAGGCAAATGTGTTACCCAAGAATACATGGAAGTGTATGGAAGAGCCCACACTAGGCTATTCACCTATCCAATTAAAGCTAGCAAACCAACACAGAGTTCTACCAATCGGAAGGCATAAGGGTGTGACAATAGATCTGGATGGAGTGTGCACTAAGGCATATTTTGAAGTAATAAAAATAATATATGGCACAACACCTTATCCAACATTGCTTGGGATGTATTGGGAATTTGATAACCAACCCATAATCAACTTGAAGACAAGGAAGATGACATTTGAATATGGAGAATACCAAGTCATTGCGTCGTTAGATCCATCATAAGGGGAAATGTTTGTAGAACCCACTTGCTAAGATCTGGAGGAAATCAACCAGTTATACAGAACCACCATGCGCTAAGAAGACTATGTCAACCCAACGACAGATGGAGTACTCATCTGGAGGAGCATCACATCATGTGTTTCTGACTTAGATACAAGCTTGAAGAATTGGCAGCAGAGATTACATGAAGTCTCCACGAGAAGGTGTGCAAGAATAGACTACGTAGTAAGATGGGTGGGTACCGAGATAAGAGAACCTCCCAATTTTCATGGAGTGAATGACCTAGAAGAATTCATAACAAGATTCGAAGACGAAGTGTTAGAGAATTAGAGGCTCTTATTCCTAGACATCACACTCAAGGAAACACCTGCCAGATGGTGGGGTGTGCACAAATAAACAATTAAGGACTAGTACTAATGTAAGCGATTACGACGCATTAGATTTGGCACAGAGTCGACAAGCAATGAGATGCAGATATATGATGGACAGGGGACACCAACATAACACTTGGATAAATACATAAAATTATGGAGGATGACACCACCAGAGGAATGAACTCATCACTTCATCCACACATTGGAAGGAATTCCAACAAACTAGTATGTAGGTCAGGAACTGTGTAGAGACACTGCAGAATGGACAACATTACAACAAAAGTTTATAGTCACTTTCTCATTTGAACATGAGAACCCCAACATGGATTTATCACTCAAACAGATAAGGGGAGTAATATTTTTTGATGAACCAGAGGTTGAGCTTATAACAAAGTATCAACAACAGAACAAACAGACAGTTAAGGAATTACAATCATGTTATCACGTGGAAGAAGAAGCACCAGATAAAGATGACCCATGCAACATTCATATTACAAAAGTTGAAGGCGAAAGAGAGGTGGAAGGTCCATCTATGGAATCATAAGTGTTTGTTGCATCGATCAAGGTGAAGAAGGTCAACATTGGGACAACTGAGAATCTCAAAATGGCCAACATTGGAGACTACTTGGATGAACAAACACTGCAAGAAATAACAGAGTTATTGTGCCAATACAACGACCTGTTCCCAACCACATTTAAAGAGATGAAATGCATAGCAGGACATCTAGGAGAGATGAAGATACCTCTCAAACCCGAGGCTAGATCTATCAGACAGAGACCATATAGATTGAATCCAATATATAAGTAGAAAGTGAAAGCATAAATTGATAGAATGTTGGAAGCTGGCATCATATAACCAATGGAGGAATCTAAATGAATAAGCCCTATGGTAGTGCAAAAAAATAAACAAGGGGGGATAAGGATTTTTGTAGAATTAAAAAAATTGAACGATTCTTGCCTACATGACTCTTTCCCCACCCCTTTCATAAATGAGGTATTAGAGAATGTAGGAGGCCGCGAAGCATACTCATTTATGGATGGATTCTCAAGTTACCATTAGATCAAGATAGCCCTAGAAGACAGGTACACGACTACTTTTTCCACATAATGGAGATCCTACGAGTACATAGTCATGCCTTTTTGGATGAAGAATGCACCGACCATATTTTCAGAGGTAGTAATTTCTTATTTTAAGGAGTTCATACATAGGTTCCTAGAAGTGTATCTAGATTACTGGACTGTATACAGTCTATTAAAATATCATGTGGAAGTGTTAAGGTTGATGTTGGAAAGATGAAGATAGTGTCAGATATCATTGAATATCAAGAAGTGCATCTTTGGGACACCTTTTGGAATTTTGTTGGGACACATAGTGTGCAAACAAGGCTTACTAGTAGATCCTGCCAAGATTGTAGTAATTGCCAATTTACCAGCACCAAAATCAGTGCACCAGTTGAGAGAAACATTGGGACATACATGCTACTACAAGAAATTCATAAAATGGTATGCACAGATCACTACACCAATGGAGAAACTGTTAAAGAAAGATACTAAATTTTAGTGGAATGAACATTGTCATCAAGGTTTGGACACCCTAAAGGAAAAAATGGTCACAACATCGATTCTACTATTCGCAGATTGGGAAAAGACATTCTATGTGCATGTAGATGCATCAACGATAGCACTTGGAGCCATTTTGGCTCAGCCATGAGCAAGGGAATTGGATGATCCTATAGCATTTGGTAACAAAAACCTGTCAGAATCAGAGCAGAACTACGGTACTATAGAAAGAGAAGGCCTAGCTATGGTCTATGCACTTCAGAAGTTCAAACATTACTTACTAGGTAAACACTTCAATATGTTCACAGATCATTCATCCCTACAAGCCATTGTTGGGGGGGAGGATATGTAGATGGATACTATTATTTCAAGAATTTGATTTTGAAGTGATAGTAAAACCAAAAAAGATGAATGCAGGACCAGATCACTTGTCAAGGGTAACAAATGGAGAAGAGCCTACCAACTTAGAAGATAACTTCCATGATGCGCAGTTATTTTCAGTCCAAGTAGTTGATGAATATTTTGCTGGCATCATTGAATACTTGAGTACAGAAACTACATCACAAGATTTTAACACTGCACAAAAGAAAAATATGGTAGTCAAAGCTACATACTATCAATTGATTGCAGGACACTTGTACAAGATGGGCGCTGAAAACATTTTAAGAAGATAGTACTAGAACACAAAAGGCCTAGGATTTTGGCAGAAGCTCATGAGGGAATAGATGGAGGACATTATGTAGGAAACACTACTGCGCAAAAGGTATTGCACGCAGGCCTATGGTGGCCAAAAATTCATAGAGATGCTAAGGACTATTTTCAGAGATGCGATGTTTGTTAGAGGGTCGGTAAACCTAATAGAAGAGATGAGATGCTCGTAAGACCACAAGTAACATTGCAGGTATTTGAAAAATGGGAAATAGACTTCGTGGGACTAATTAACCCACCAACAAAGAGGTTAGGACCAAGGTATATCATTACTGTGACAAAATACCTAACATGATGGGCCGAAGAAGCACCAGTCAAAGACTACAACGCATAGACAACCTCACACTTCTTGTTTGAGAAAGTGATCACTAGATTGGTTGTCCAAGGATTTTGATGAATGACCAAGACACTCACTTGATCAACAATAGTATCAATGCTATGACCGAGAAGTTTGAAGTCTATCATCAGAATATTACACCATACCATCCTCAAGCAAATGGAACAGTGGAAGATTTCAATAAGATCCTAGAGAATGCCTTAACTAAGATTTTCAATGTCATCAGAAATGATTGGGATTTGAAGATACTAGCAGTATTATGGGCATACAGGACTACATGCAAAAATCTGACAGGACAAACACCATTCAGCTTGGTGTATGGACAAAAAGCAGTAGTACTATTAGAATGTCTGGTACCCAGCCCGCGGGTCGCAACAATCACCAACATGATAGAAAGAGGCGCATTGAAGGAAAGGTTGAATCAAATAATGGATATGGAGGAGGATAAGATGCTAGCAGGATTTATCAGGAAGTATAGAAAACAAGAGATAAATCTTGGCATGAGAGACATATCAAGACGAAGAATTTCAAGGAGGGAGATCTAGTCTTTCTTTATGACAATAAATATTTTCTGCATTAAGGAAAGTTCAGAATGCATTGGCTAGGGCCCTATGAAGTAAATACTATTATAGATGGGGGATTTGTACAACTAAAGGATCTCACAGGAGCATAATTGAAAGGAATGATCAGTGGGAGTCCACTGAGATTGTACAGGGACAATCAACCTCGTAGCACTTGAAAGGTTATAGCGCAGTAAGAAAATATGTACATAGTGTATTATAGTAGAAGTTAAGATAGAGAAAATGAGAAAAAGAAACAAAAAATAATATCAAAAATAAATAAATACAATGCCCAATAGAAAAGGGGACTCAACGCGACAAAAGAAAAAAGGAATGTTTGCGCGCAACCTCCAGGCGATACACTGCACACTAAGGAAAGGATACGACAGAAATATGTTGTGCACTTGAGACATTCAATGCACTGGGAAAGGGACCAATGGTCAGAAAAAAACTTAATTATGAAAAATGACGGTTACAATAAAAAAAAGAGTAATTATGAAAAATGATGGTTACGGTCAAAAAAAGCGGAAATATGAAAAATGGCGGTTACAGAAAAGAGATGCCAACAGGTCGAATTTATGAAATTTAATGAAACGTACGTAAACATATTTATCGCATTCATCGCAACCAGGGGAGATTCTCCGAGAAGCTTCACAGTATTGATGACATGCTCTATCTAAAGGGAAACGCGAGAAAATTACAACTTATTGTGAAATTGTTAAATTGCAGAGATAGGGAGCATGCAGAGCGCAGACGAACAAATGAGTGCACAGTGAGGACTAGTCGAATCCATTCGATGAAAACCAACCAGTAACCACGATGGCACCCCCAAAGATGGGTGTGTCGAGCCATACATCCAAGAAAACCCGTAGTAGGGTCAAAGGGCCTCAAGAGACCAGCGAGGTCGAGCCACAATCCACACAAAGGGGGGAATTCGTTGATATCAACACAATTCCCTCACCACACGAAGAACCAACAAGCCCTACACCGGTGGAGGAAGAAACACAAGCCCCAACAACAATATCCATGGACATCGATCGGCGGGAAAGAACGCAGGGTCACACTGCAGATGACACAGGAAACCCACGTAAAACTGCAACGGGAGAGGGAGCCAAACAAACAAATGGAGAAGCCACCATGTGCATAGAGGTTGGAGCACCCAAACCACCCAGAGCAGGATCTACACAACAACAAGAGGGTCTAGTGTAAGCAATCATCAGTTAGCTAGACTCTGACACGGAAAGGTGACAGATGGAGGTGGGGACCTCAAGCCAGTAGCCAAGAGGAAAGGGAAAATAACCCATGGCACGGTCCCCGTGTAGACAGCCTGATGAAGTTATCGTACTTTCACACATTCTAGAAGGAGTGAAAATCACACCAACACTCCTTGGATGTGTGGCGAAATTGAAATACTTGGACCACGATGTGGCTAATGCTGCAAAATTTCTCAAGTTTTCACAACAGGTGTACTTGGACAGCATAGGGACAGGCCCCTTTAGAGACCCAATATTACAACCAAAGCCATGGGCAGCTGGCCTGGTCAACACATGGATTCTAAACCTGCTTGAGATTCCCCATTTTGTAAGGGGGAAAGAGGCAAAAAACTGTGTCAATCAGTTAATGGCGGTCCTACATGGAAAATTCCTATGGTTGGAAAAACCCGTATCAGTAGACGTAGAGCTTATATCCCTCATCAAAGGTCTATCATCAAGGGGTGAGAACCCTACGTAGTACCTCAATGAAAAATCAAAGGAGAAAGCCTTGGCTGAGGAGATGAAGAAAACATATGGTACAAAGAGGGGCTTGTGTGGGATCATAATTAAAAGGGTCAGCGACGAGTATGGACACCAAAATCCTACCTTCCAAATGATCAGGAAATGCTGCAAGGAGGAAGTCCCTGCCAGGGTCATCATAGTTTTAGTGTAGTGCGCTAATGGAACTTTGCTCAGCTTGGACCCCTATTTGTTAAATTTATTTCTCGACGACTGCAATTACGTGAAAGACTTCGGGAGAGAGTTCCACTACTCGTGGCTACTCATTTTGATTGCACTGATGGAATGGAAGGAGCCCCCATACTCCCACTTATATGACCGGATAGGTCATTGTCGCACAATGCAGTACACATCGTTGGGGAGCAACTCAAACCCCAAGCATAGAAGTTCCAACATAGGTACATTTGCCAAGTACTTCAGTGAAATACATGAGAGCACTATGAATTCTTAGACAATTAATCCAGACGTGGTTGGGCAATTCGGGGACATAGCCAACTTCAAATCGATAATGCATAATATGTGGATCCAACTGCATAGGGATCCGGGCAAGGAGTGACTAAAATTAAGATATTGCATCACAGAAGAAGACGTAGAAATGGCCATGAGAGATTGGAACGATAACCGGAGGATTCCATTCTTAACCCAAGAAGTACCTCGGGGTACGGAGGTAGAAGTAGGGTCAACCAAGACACCTGTAGGAGACAAAGTTGTTCCTAAAAAGATGAAACCAACTCAGAAGTCGGCCCAACATAAGAAGGGGAGTGCACCAAAGAAAGATGCGTATGCAAGAATAAAGGAAACTGCCCCAACAACAAGAGAACAAGGAATGGGGGATACAACAACACAAGAAACCCACTTGACAACAACCCCATAGGAAGTAACGCAACCCAAGAGGCCAATCATACATACAGAGGGTTCGCGCAAGAAGGACAAGGCAAACAAGAAACCACTTGAGTATACGATCACTGAGGACGATGCTGACCTCATGGCCGAAAAAGTGAAGGAACACACAACTAAGGAGTTCGAAGACACCCAACACCAAAGATGATGAATATAATGTAGGTCCTATAATAGATCATAGGACGACACAGACTTGGAAGAGGGACATAGTCATTCCCAACAGGAACAAAATCACAGGCAAGGGTCATGCCAAACGAGCAAGATACCATCCAAACTATAGCGCATGCGAGCTCAACCTGCATAGTTACACCAAACATGCTAGAGATGAATGAAATGATAGCCCAAACATCACTGAAGGATCTGGCGCACGTAGAGTTGGTACTGGAAAGGACACCAACCAAGGCACTGTACAAGCTTCAAGTCAGTGTCGTGCAAGAGGTGCAGTCGCGCGCACAAACAAAAGACATAGATTTGAAACATACAAAAAATGGAAAGGAAGCATTAGAATTGGTAGTCGAGTAGGTCAAGCTCAAAACCAAGGAAGAAAAGGAACGTGAAAATAGGATAGAGAAGGGATTGAATGCAACATATAACCAAATCTCGAATAGTGAACGGGCAACATAGAGTAGCGTAGCAGAGAAGGTCAACCTCATCGCTTAGACAATTTACCAATACATGCAATATATTGAGGAGCTAAAAGAGAATATCAATCCCACGACCCCTCCTAAGGTCTGAGAGCAGAGGAAAACACAAGTTGCACTCCAACTAGCAGAGATGGAGAAACAAGTCAACACAACAACATAATTGTTTGAGAATGCAACAAAACTTTGGACAACGTTGGAGGAAGATGAGCAGGTCCAACACTGGGACCAGGAGGAAGAAAGAATAAGCACAACAATCCAATACCTCAAGCAGAGGCAAAAGACAATGAGCATTATCAGGCGTCTAAAAGGGACCCAGGATAAGAAGAAGTTGCAGAAAGAGATAAAAGTTGCACAAATGTAGAAGAAGGAATGACAGGCCCATATGGAACCACTCCAAGTGAAAGCAATGGAGATTATCGTGTAGTTGGAGGAGGAAAGGAAGAACGCCGCATGCGCCACAGGCATAGTGTGCAAAAATTATACAAGAGGAGGTCACAACAGAAGCACTAGAGACGCTAACAAAAAACGCTGCGCAGGTCCAAGCCAAAGGAAGGGAACTTACACACAAGTTCCACATCCTAGAAAAGGTTGTTGAGGGAGTGCACACTTCATAGGTGCCTTGGAATGAGCCACATGTTAGTGTTGGGGGCCTGTTG
>SNQJ01S0001036.1:166959-178624 GCA_010110895.2 Picea sitchensis
GTGTGCAAAAATTATACAAGAGGAGGTCACAACAGAAGCACTAGAGGCGCTAACAAAAAACGCTGCGCAGGTCCAAGCCAAAGGAAGGGAACTTACACACAAGTTCCACATCCTAGAAAAGGTTGTTGAGGGAGTGCACACTTCATAGGTGCCTTGGAATGAGCCACATGTTAGTGTTGGGGGCCTGTTGGGTGCAAGCCTATTTTGAGGATATCTTATTTTTTAGGGAAAAAACCAGAATCAGAAAAGTACAGCTGGAAGGAAAAGAAACACGTGTGAGGAAATCATGCAAGGAATGCATGCAGGGAAACCTAACCACATTAGGTTTAGGTTTTTTGTAAAAGAATGTAATAGTTGTTGAGCTGAGAATTAGTATATATAAGTACCTAGGACGTATAGGGAGGAGGGAGGTGGTGAAGTTTTGTAATGTTTGAAGAAGGAAACTATTGTAAGATCTCAAACAAATTCTTTAATCTCTTGAGTTGTAGGAGAGTCAAGCAAATTGATCATGAGGGTTAGATCGCAAGATGGGGAACTTGGTGCGATCTAGTCAGTCTCACAGGGATCGTGGAACCTGCTAAGATTGTAAGACCGAATATTGTAGTGTGTGCAACGCCATCTATTGTAAGAACCATAATAAAAGATCTTGAGAGCCATAACTTTATGGATGTAGCCCAGGAGGGGGTGAACCACGGTAATATATGTGTCATGTGATGTGATTGATTGCATGTTTCCCTTATGAAAGTAGTTATATTATGAATGGGTGAACGAATAATTCTATGGAATCTGTTAGATGGTATATCTGGTAGGATGCATGCATAGATTGAGTAGATGAATGAATATTAAGATTAACAGAAAGAATAGTCAGATTAAGGCCTAAGAAAATGAATTACAGTCCGAGATCCCCACTCTTTCCTAGACTGCAAGCATCTGAGCATTGCAGTCACCCATAGAACTATCTCGGGTGAGACTACGTAGTACACTCTGTGTGTTGTGTTGCCTTCTAGTTTACCAGGGGGGCGATAGTTTTAGAGGGCTTTGTTGGAAGCTTGTTCAAATCTAAACCTGACTCATCCTAAGAAGTAAGAAGAGAGTAATAACCAACAATAACTAATTAATCAATCATGCCAACCAAGGTAGAATGCGTGTGGGCTTTGTTTTTATTTCTTAGTTTAGTTCCCTACATTGTCTTCAACTTGGGGAAGCATTGTGACTAGGGTAGAGAGTATGTGGGATTTGTTTTTATTTCTTAGTTTAGTTCCCCCATACATATTCAAACTAGAAGCACTCTAATAGATTAATGGAAAATGGGCTTGGAAAAATGTTGCATCATAGACAAAGGGCAACACACCCTCTACAAAGGCACCCATAAATGAGACAATATGAGAACTTGTATGTCATGAAGCCCTATTCCTAGAATTCTAACCCCATTCACTGAATACCCACTGCATGAATTAGAAGGGATTCCACTTGGGAAACACTCCTTGACCTAGGAAATTGTCCACCCAATAGGGCACTATGACACCCCTCCCATATCTAAATTTGGAAAATTTTATAAGGTATTTGAGCATGTGTTTATTTTGAAAAGGGGGATTTGATGCACATGTTCATGTGGTTATTTTGTTAGATATGGCTTACTTGGCATGATATTGTGACTTAGGAACCCTTGGAGGGGATTACTGCTTATCTTTCCATGTCCTTGAAAGGTGAAATCTTGATCGTGGAGGTACAAGGTCACTTGGACCTTCACTTGGGGCAGTAATCCCACATGTTAGATGATGTGCCCCCTCTCTTTTGGAAAACTTGGATGACGAACATTTCCTTTGGAGGCTCTTGAGTATCCTTAGGAGGTGACTCGCTAGCTTTCCAGTCCCAACATTTTCCTTTGTAGGCCTTATCCTTCTCTTTTGGGGCATGACATCACAATAAATTTTCCATTGGACAAAAGTCGATACCATTTCTTCTCATCAGAATACCCAATCATTGTGCATTTTAAGCTTCATGAGTCAAGCTTAGTTCTTTTTTCTTTCGGAACTAAGGCATAACATACTGATCCAAAAACTATGAGATGTTTAACTCGAGGTTTGAAACCAAACCATGCTTTATAAGGTTTGATTCTGTCCAAAGAAGCAGTTGGAGATCTGTTCCTTAAGTAGATAGCTATATGGATTGCTTCTGCCCAATATGTAGGACTTAACCTTTTAAAGGTTAACATGGATCTTTCCATTCCTAACAAGGTGATTCATTCTTTCTATGACTCCATTTTGCTGAGGAGTGTAGACATTTGTAAGATGTCTTCTTATCCCATTTTATGTACAGTAAGTTTTGAATTCATTAGAAGTGAATTCCCCTACATTATCTGTCCCGAGAGTGCCGATATTTTCTTTAACTTTGTTTTCAACAAGTTGACGAAAAAGCTTACACTTTTCAAATTCTTCTGACTTTTGCCTCAAGAAGTAAACCCAAATCATTCTACTGAAATCATAAATAAAGAGTAAAATATATTTTCAACCACCTAAAAAAGTTTGTAGTGGTCCACAAACGTCACTGTGAACTAGTTGCAACTGCCTATTTGCACACCATAAACTTGTAGGAAAACTCTCTCGACTTTGTTTTCCATAAATGCAAGCTTCACATTTTGTATTTTCCTTTTTTAAAGCTGGAAGTCCCTTAACCACCCGTTGTTTTTTCAATTGAGAGAGACTTTCAAAGTTGAGATGTCCATATCTGACATGCCACAATCTTATAGGTGAAATACCTGTACTTACTTCTCCTGCAAAATTAGAATGCCTTGGAATAATTGTCCCTTTCATCCTTAACAATTTTCCATCATCATAACATGTCATCACTATTTTCATATTCTGTTTGACTGCATTAATATTAGTTAAGTCATCTTCCATAATCACCCGATGTCCTGCTTGTTGAATCGTGACTAAAGACAACAGATTCTTTTTAAAGGTTGGTACATACCATACATTTGAAATCATTCATTCTTCAATATTAGGTAAATAAACTTTAACTACACTTTTTCCATAAGGAGTATGTTTGGTATTGTATTCAAGAAAGAAGGAATTAAGATGGAATTCTTGAAAATTACAAAAGAAGACACGTTTGAAAGCCATGTGTTGAGATGCTCTTGAATCTAGAATCTAAGCATCTTCATAATCACTTTGAAAATCGGTGGAAATATGTAATGATGAAGATGAGGTAAAGACATATTCTGAACCATCATCATCTCGATCATTTGCAAACTGTGTTGTGTTTTGATGAAACTTGGAAATTTTATCAATGGAAGTTCAACAATCTTCTGCATAATGACCAAGTTTGTTACATCTTCTACAAACAATTTGACTTAAATCTCTTCCTCTGCCTGAATTCTTTCCTCTGCCTCTGTTTTAACCTCTGTTTAGAGTTTGTCCTTTGCCTCAATTTTGACCTTTGTTTAGAGTTTGTCCTCTGCCTTGACTTTTTCCTTGAAAATAGCCTCTGCCTTGACTATTTCCTCTTCCTTGAAAATACCCTCTGTTGGAGAAATTTCTATTTTCGCCACACTAGTTTAGTGGTAGTAACACTAGTTCATTGGGAGTTAACTGACTAGTTCTATTTTTAGACTTTCTATTTTTACCATCACTATTATGCATGCATGCATTCCTAACGAAAGCTAACTGCTTGATTGTTTTTCTTAATTATGGAATGTTTTGCCCTATATATGAGTGTAGTCCACTCGTTCATTGTATCATATTGATCATGATCTATGTATCAATCATCAGCTCATTGGAGTAGTGTGAATATATTTTCTCATTCTTCCATATGGAATCTCTATTCTTTTCTTGATAATCTTTGTTTGTACTTGCTTTAGCTAGATCTCCTATGCAGGTTTCCATGAAACACTGACATGGTATCAGAGCTATGCTGCTTGGAGCAAGCCAGACAAGCCAAAGAGAAAGGAAAATCCGGGTTTCAGTGAGCTAAATCTGTTGTCGTAACTTTCAACAATTATTCCTCCCAAAATATTACGTTTTTGAGGAAACAACCTATTATGAAAGTAAATCGACCCATTTTTGAAGTGGGTTTTCAACCGTTTGGCGAGATTCTTCACCGTTTGCTCAGAAAGTGATCCGAAAGATAGCCTCCTCAAACTGATACGAATCTGTGGCCGTACCTTTCCACATTCATTGCTCCCAAAATATTACATTTTGGAGGAAATGGTCCCCAAGGAAAGTAAATCGGCCCATTTTGGAAGGGTTTTCAACCGTTTGGCGCGATTCCTCACCGTTTGCCCAGAACGTAAGTCACAAGATCATCTCCTGAAACTGATATGAATTTTTAATTTCATAATTTTTCACTTGCAAATTGAGAGTAAATTTTTAGGGGTTCTTGGAATTAGTGGGAGAGACGGATATGACAACTATTATACAACCAAAATTGGTGGTAATCCTCACACCATACAATTATTTTGATTGGAATTCGAAGGCAGAATTCCAACTCATAAGGAAAGGATTGTATAATTTTACGATGGCGATAGAAACGAAACCTACATCAGTGATTGAGAAGATGAGATGGGTGAACCGTAAGGATGAGGCCACAGGACTACTTCTTGAGTTAATATCCACTGATTTGTGGTTTCGTGTTGCCGCATGAAAGACTCCAAATGAGATCTGGACCACCTTGGAAGGACTCTTTGGAAAGCAGGATGAGATGGGAGGTCATATGCTTGAGGTAGAGTTGAATACCTTAGACCCTAAAATTTTTGATAATATACAAGATTTTTTTACTAAATTTAAATCTTTTCTATTAAGCTTGGGTGAATGTGGTATTGATAAGTCTACACAAGAGAACGAACATATTCTAACAATATTGGCGAAGCTACGACCAGAATACACTGTATATGTCTCCAATTTCCATTCTAGCATATGTCTTTTTGGAACAATTTGGAAAATGCCTACGTTGGCTCAGTTCATTGAGTCTCTTACACAAGAGAAGACAAAACGCATACATATGGGCCTCATGAAAGATCCCAAATCACATGCACTCACCATGCAGGATGGAAAAGGGTCATTCAAACAGAATAGGAAGGAGGGATATTCCAAATCCTTTAATGATTCTTCAGGTTCCAAAGACTCTTCAGATTCCAAGAAGAAGAAGAAGGAAAAGTAGTGCACTTACTGCAATAAACCGAATCATGAAGAATCCACATGCATGAAGAAACAGATCGATCTTATGGCACATGCAATTCAGTAGAACAACTTTGGAAACTTCATTCCAGAGGGAGTCAAGAAGCAGAAGGAAGAGGATCTTGCTCCTAAGAAAGGTAATCATCATGCTCTTCTTGCAATTAATTCCTCATCTGATTCATGGATTATAGATTCTGGTGCAACCCATCATATGGCAGTAGAAGAGGAAGTTTTCTCTTCTTTGATTCCATGCTCAAGACCCCCTATTCTCATGGGGGATGAAACTCTAGTAGCAGTAGTAGGAAAAGGGAGAGTGGAACACCACAATGGCAGTTTTGAGAATGTTTTACATGTTCCAAAGCTTTCTATGAATCTACTATCAGTTTATCAGATCACTCAGAAAGGAAAAAAGGTTGAATTTACATCAGATTCAGTTTCAATAATTGACATGCATGACAATTCCATCATTGCAACTGGTGAGGTGGATCACAAGTCAAGGTTGTATAAATTCACTAAGTTTTCTGACGATGACTCCTCTATTCTACCTACACATAATAAGAGTACTTTGCATGCACCTCTAGTGAAACATGCATATACTCTTGTTCTTCCATCAATTTCAGAGATAAGAGATGATTCCATACACTTAGATTATGTACATGGAAATAAGAAGGTAGTACATCCAAATAAGAAGCCAATGTCGAAGCTTTAGCAGATGCCCAAGAAGGCACATACCACACTTCAGGCAATAGGAAACCTTGCATGGAATTCATTGGATTCGAGGAGGACTCGATCTCAGCATGAGGAGCCTTCTCATGTATTTTCAGCTTTAGAACTTGCGATGCCCATGCATTGCTATATGGTTCAATCTACTGATCCACATAACTACAATAGGGCTGTGGGAAATCCATTATGGAAAGAAACCATGCAAGAGTATGACTCACTCCTATAAAACCGGACTTAGAATCTGGTTCCACATCCACCAGAAAGGAATATTTTTAGGTGCAGATGGGTCCAAAGGATCAAGAAGTACAAGGCCCGACAGGTTGCCAAAGGACTTCATCAGATCCATAAATTTTTCTACATATTCACGAATACTTTCAATGAGAAGAAGTTTCAGACTTTACGGGATCGTCTTGCAGTGAAGAACACAGTTGCCTAGCAGTTGTTATTTTCTTCTTTTGATACATTATCTTTTGAGGGGGGGTTTTGTTCCAACGTGGTTTTCCCTCTTTCCTCACTTTTATTCAGTGTTCATTAGTTGCATTGTACATGAGTACCTAAAATGACCTAGTAGTTGGGACTCATTTTTACTTCATAGTGATGTTCAGGGGGGGTGTTGGAGAAATTTATATTTTCAACACACTAGTTCAGTGGGAGTAACACTAGTTCATTGGGAGTTAACTGACTAGTTATATTTTTAGACTTTCTATTTTTACCATCACTATTATGCATGCATGCATTCCTAAGGAAAGCTAACTGCTTGATTTCTTTTCTTAATTATGGAATGCTTTGCCCTATATATGAGAGTATTCCACTCATTCATTGTATCATATTGATCATGATCTATGTATCAATCATCAACTCATTGGAGTAGTGTGAATATATTTTCTCATTCTTCCATATTGAATCTCTCTTCTTTTCTTGATAAGCTTTGTTTGTACTTGCTTTAGCTAGATCTCCTGTGCAAGTTTCCATGAAACACTGACACCCTCTGCCTTGAATGTTTCCTTTGCCTTGAAAATACCCTCTCCTTTGACTATTTCATCTTCCTTGAAAATTGCTCCTGTCTGAAAAATAGTTTTCTCTACTTTGGCTTTGTCCACGACCTTGTACAATATGTCCTCTTCCTCTGCTTCTAGAACTGTCAGTTGAAGATTTACTTTTGCTGGCTTTTGTGAAAAAAATATCTTCCCCAACTTGCTTTTTCTTTCCAAAAGTTTTGTTGTGTTGAGATAACATTTCACTTAGCTCATCAAACCTAAGCTTGTCTAACTTTCCAGTTACTTGTAAAGTTTCAAAAAAATGTGTATAGGAAGAAGGAAATCCAATAATTAAAATTGTGGTCATGAAACTATCATCTACTGCTTGAAAACCAACATTTATTATTTCCTGCTTAATGTTCTTAAGTCTCGAAATATATTCATGTACATCACCTCCTTTAGTCAATATTTTATGGAGCAACTTTAATTGAAGATCAAATTTCTTTGATTCAGGTTGAGTATCAAATATATCCTTAAAAAATTTCAAAGCAGACCATGCAGCAGTAGTATTTTCAATGTGGACAGACATCTCATCATTAACTGAAGATTTGATGAGTGCTACTGCTTTGGCATTTTTAATTTCCCATTTTGCTAGTGTGGTTGCATCTGTAGGTTTATTTGGCCTAGTATATTCATTACATATATCACACCAAAGTTCATTATAAATGAGAGTGATTTCAATGAGACATTTCCATGTCTTGTATGATTTTGTGCCTTCAAGTTTATCGGAGTCAGAGAACAAATTAATTAACTTCAACATTGTAGTGTTGAATATTCTCACAAAAAAGAATCAAGCAAAAGATATCAATATGAACAACACACCACATGCATCATGTAAAAAACGATCTATCGGGGCTTGGCCTTGACCCTCGTATAGTCGTTGAAACAGGAGAAAAATGACTGAGCTTTGCACTTGGCTCAAGTCAAATTCCAAGTAACTTTCAAAATTTTACTCCTTATAATGCTCTTGCAAATTTAGGAGAAAAAAACATTACCCACCCTCAAAGTAAAATTACTTTGAGTTACAAAAAATTTGTTACCCCCCCAAAAAAAATAAAAAAATCACTTGATATACGTGTATCACTTGATATGCCCGCTTTCATCTTTGGAGGCTAATGAAAGGTAGATGGAATGTTGTCGTATGAACCAACTAGTATCAATGAATATAAATTCATTAGGCACTCCTTGTAAACCTTTGCATACAAAGTCTGATGTAATCCTACAGTTATAAAATCACAACCACAACTAATACAAATCTGGATTTGAATTCTTTAGGGAAGCTGAAGTATATGTTAATTTTGTAGATGAAAAAACATATAAACGACAAGGAAGACGCAACATCCAAGCTACCCACTTATGGCTTACCAATATTTTTAAGTAACAACACAGATATATATCCTGCAATATCTCTGCTTGACATTTAATATATTTGAAAAATAATTACCGTTATATTTCATTTCGCGCATCTCCCATTCCATAAAAAGCGTACATGGTGAAGAAACTATAATAAAGAAAAAATGATATAGTAGGAGGCCTTTGAATCTTTAATAAAACACAACGAATGGGTGGAGGTTGCATCTCCCTCTCATGGCTGGTAGATGAGTTCGTTAAAAAAATAATATATCTCAAAGCGCACAGTGCAACTTCCCAGATACACTTGATCTCCAACCTTTGAAGAAGAACAACGATTCATATCTTCAATCGCTTCTCTTAAACACACAACAGTTAGGACCTGGCAGACTTCTCAAACACATTTCCAATCCAAGAATTCACCACCCATGATCTGATGATTCACCTGATGAGTTTTTTGCATCTCTGTCATTCCAGTCTTCCAAGAACATTGCATCACCAACACCTACGACATTCTTTGCAGTTTCACCACAAATAATGGAAAAAGTAAAATGTCTTACAAACACAATAGACTAATATAACAATAATGGCTTGGTTAATTCAATAGTGTTTTCCAGATATTTGTAACAGTTTTATTTCAATAGTGCTTTCCAGAAATGGTTATTTCAACGACACTTTTCAAATCCTCTGGAGAGAAATTGGGAAATTGAGGCAAAGATTCTCCTTAGGGGGAAATCATGGTTTTCCAATGGAAATCAAGGTTTGCCAATGGAGCAATGAAATAATTGCAGAAATAATAAATTTATTTTCTCTTTAAAAAATGAACAATTAACTGACCAATTTATTGACGGAGTGCATCGACGTTTTTCCTTGACCTGTAGAGCTGCAATCACCTCCTCACATCAACTAATCTCCTCCTCACATCAGTTGCATTATTGGATCTCTCATACCACAATAATGGCATAAGTGTCCTCAAACACACACTTTTATTAAATAGGAAAATAAATTACATATGAGAATTTGCAAGAGTTTACACCCGAACACACCAACACTCTTGCAATGAGCTATCTATAAACTAAATGTCCTAAAAAACTCTAGTTATGGATCACTTATTAAATAAACAAGTGTCCATTTACAATAAATGATATCTTAACAATCTTCTAACTATACTCCTAATTTAGAGCCTAAGATATGACACCTTTCTAGAGTCATATATTTCTCAACAATACTCTATTTCTAAATGTCTCCATTTATTAATCAAATGTTCTAGATTATTAATTTATTATTCTAAATTAATAATTATTTTATCAAAGTATTTTAAACTATGATATTTTCATTTTGGATCATCTAACAATCTGATGATGAATTGGCATGTTTTGATGGAGGAAGACCCTTGCACCTTGAAGAATTTTCCTTTGGAGGCCCAATGTCTCCCTCAAATAGCTCAACGACTTGCTCACTATGCCAAAACGTCACCCTAGAGGGAATGAGATCATTTTGTAAGCTGTTGAGTTGTAGGAGAGTCAAGCAACTTGATCCCAAGGGTTAGATCACAGGCTGAGGAGCCTAGTGTGATCTAGTCATCCTCACAGGGACCATGGAACTTGCTAAGATTGTAAGACCGAAGATTGTAGTGCGCGCAGAGCCATATATTGTAAGAACCATAATAAAATATCTTGAGAGCCATATATTTGTGGACATAGACCAGTAGGGGGTGAACCATAGTGATATATGTGTTATGTGATGTGATTTATTACATGTTTCCCTTCTGCAAGTAGTTAGATTATGAATGGGTGAATGGATAATTCTGCAGAATCTGTTAGATGGTATATCTGGTAGGATGCATGCATAGATTGAGTAAATGAATGGATATTAATATTAACAGAAAGAACAGTAAGATTAGGGCCTAAGAAAATGAATTACAGTGCTCGATCCCCACTCTTTCCTAGACTGCAAGCATCTGAGCATTGCAGTCACCCATAGAACTATCTCGGGTGAGACTGCGAAGTACACTTTATGTGTTGTGTTTCCTTCTGTTTTACCAGGGGGACCGATAGTTTTAGAGGGATTTATTGGAAGCTTGTTCAGATATAAAACTGGTTCAACCTAAGAAGTAAGAAGAGAGTAATAACCAACAAATGGTTCTGTTGCCAGCTAGAACTGCATGGGATTGAGTGAGTGGGATCCGTGAAAGAATCACACAGAAAATGAATGTATAGAAGGGAATGTTCACACCATGGAATCCAACAAAGGCAGAGATCGAAGGATGGTTGAAAACAAGGGAGCCAGAGTTTGCGTAGAAAGACAAAAAAAAACACTAAAATAACACTACGTAAATATCTGGACAAGTACGTGTTTAGCGACTTGCATGACGTATTTTTCTATGATTTGTTGCATGTGTTGCAGGAGTGGATATTGAGGTTTAAAGAAAACCACGCAACAAATTGGATCATGGAGATCGTGTAGTTACATCAAGTTGGTAACAATTTCATGTGCGTAGTAGATTTCTGGTTAGACAGTATTGTTGTAGGATTTATCACAAAATTTGCAGTAGATACTGCAAAGTCTTATATCGCATCAAAGAAAGAGTTTCTAAGAGGACCAAGAGGAAGGTATATTAGATCATTGTATACTTCCATAAATATCTTATTGTATAACAAAGGTGTAATGACTATGGAGTCAGACATCTGAACTTCCTTGTGTGCATGGGGGGAGGGGGAAAGCACTAACAAGAGATGGAGAAATGGAGGAAGAGATGGATAAAGGAAAAAAGGAGGAGGTATTGGATCCAATCATGATGGAGGAAGATCAGATCAATTAGATTATGGCATCAGCTGGAAAAATGTGCAGTGGAGTACCCTACCAATATAATATGAATAATAAGAAGAGATCCATAGCAGAGAGAGGACTTGACAAGTGATGAAGACGAGGTAGAGGATCTTCAGGCTATGGAGAATATTGAGGAAATCTTGTGCGCAACATATGAAAGGAATACGAGAGGTCCAAGTGAAGGAACATAAGGAAGAACTCCTATCCATGTCAGTGTCAGTTTGGAACCCATAAACCCATGTGCGACTAATACACCATAAAGAACACCACCGTTCAGACAACCAAATTTTAGTGGAATAAAGACAACATGAAGTTCACCCAACCAAGGAGCAACAACTGGAGGATCCAGTTCAGGAAGTAGTAGTCAAGTATCTACATCGCACGAAGTTCGTAGTTCATTACCGTTCAAGATGGTAGGACATGATCCCACCATCAGGTTATCTGAATTCAAGGGCGAGGCATCAAAGGATCCTGAAAAGCACTTGTTTATCTATGAGAAGATCTGGGAAGCAAAGCAAATCAGAGATGAGGATACAAAACTTGCGCAGTTAG
>SNQJ01S0001037.1:10879-21730 GCA_010110895.2 Picea sitchensis
CCCTTCCAACTCCACATATAGCTCGCGTCATACCACCTACATTTACCACCTGTTGATCAGGACCTATCTCTGTGATATTTAGGAATACTCGCAAGATTCTCGGCATGTGGCAAGAGGCTCCACTATCCAAAATCCATCTGATATCACCTCCAAATCCTCCGCTACCGACACTGGAAACTAGGGTAACCAAAGAAAATTCCCTGTCATACTTGGAAGCAAAGTCCTCCATGGTTGTTGTAGCAGCTGTCTCAAGCCCCTCTACTTCCTTCTTCTTCTTCTTCCTCTCAGGACAATGAGAAGCAAAGTGCCCCAACTGGTTACAACAATAACATCTGACTTTACTCAAGTCCCTCCTAGAACTTCCTTTCTTCTTGCTCTTTGCAATAAGAGAAACATTCTTGTCAGCTCCATATGTCTTATGTCCACTTCTCTAATATCCTTCGTCGATCTCCTCCTGAATGAAATCATCCCATAGTCTACTCCAATCTAGAATATGCTCATGACCCACCACACACTTCAGGAAGACTTCCCATTCTTTGGTGAAGCCTTTCATGGCTATCCTCACAAACTCTGAATCCAATATGACCTCTCCAACAGTAGCCAGTTCATCTTTCACTTGAGCTACCAGGGTAAGATAAGAAGAAACACTCTCCTCCTTACCCATCTTGGTATCATGCAGCTTAGACTTCAAGGCCATCTTTCGGTTCGCATTCTTCGCCTCAAATAAGTTCTTAAGTGCATCCCACATCTCT
Organism: Picea sitchensis; assembly: GCA_010110895.2. Lineage (NCBI taxonomy): Eukaryota > Viridiplantae > Streptophyta > Pinopsida > Pinales > Pinaceae > Picea > Picea sitchensis. The sequence continues at coordinate 11,632 of SNQJ01S0001037.1, forward strand.
TTGGTTGTCTTCTTCTCAGCCAAGTGTGGGATAAGATGACCCTTCACCCCATCCAGAATAATCTTATGAGCTTTGGCCTCCTTGACCTCATGCAAATCCAAAGCAACAAGATCTGTTGCGGGAACCACAACAACAGAACTGACATAGTTCTAAATCTTGTTCTTCTTGAGAACAACTGACATCTGGACCTTCCACTGCAATTAGTTGGAAATGTCATCCAATCGATCCTCAAATCTAATACATGCAACAGCTCTCCGAAACAGAAAAATTATCATTGGGATTTGCACCCAAGTTATCTTGGGAAATGTGCCAACTTCTGCTACTCACTTTCCTCTCCAAACTCTCCTCATAAATCTCTCTTCCTGTTTTCTCAATGTATCTTGCACACTACCCAATGCATTCTTTTATAAATCTGAAAAATGAATTTTTCCCTCCAAAGTGTCTTTTCACCTTCCCCAACCCTAAATCCAAAGGCCAATATCTAATCTTTCCTTTTGCAAGATCAAGGGTCATGATTCATTTCCTCCAAAAATGAATCACTTAAAATATTAAAGTACATTTCACTTTATTACATAAGTGCACTTTATGAAATAAAGTCACTTTAAAATTAGAAGGTACAAAGCCTTATTAAAAAGTCACTTTAATAAAAGAACCACTTTACAACTTTATAAAAACCCATTACAAAGTTAAGTGCCTAGTAGCGTCAACATAAGGTAACATCTACATACAAGACAAAACATGCGGAGTAACTCCCGAGCTAAAAAATTAACACTCCCTCTTAGTGAGGGATGTACTCACTGCCATCTCAATCATATGGTCCCATCACACTGTGCTTAGTAGGAGCTCCCTTTGAACCTGGATCTATCCTCAACACCTGCACAAAACTCGAACTAGAAGATCTTCTCCTGACAGCTACCCAAAACCCTGAGCTCCTTGGAGAATCCACTCCATCCTAAGAATTGGTTCGACCAAACTGGTTGAGCCTCCTGCCAGTGCTCAGAAAAGACTCGTTCTCTTCTCTCAGAATGCAAGACCGAATCCTTGGGCCCACTGCAGTCTCAGCATCCTCCTCATGCTCCTCATCTGATGTTGAATCATACACTGAAGTTTCTCCTCGCGACATATACAAAATTTTCACCCAATCATCGATCAACTGCAATTCCATGGGGTCCACTCCCTCCCTGTATATAAAGACATTATCCCTCTTGAACAATGTACAATATCCTACATCCTCCAAGGCTGAGACTGAGAACAAGTTAAACCTCAACCTTGGAACAAAGAGAACTCCATCAAGCTCCAGGAATCATCCATACTCGAGTTGGAATCTAACCCTTCCAACTCCACATATAGCTCGCGCCATACCACCTTCATTTACCACCTATCGGTTGGGACCTGTCTCTGTGATATTTAGGAATACTCACCAGATTCTTGTCATGTGGCAAGAAGCTCCACTATCCATAATCCATCTGATATCACCTCCAAATCCTCCGCTATCGACACTGGAAACTAGGGTAACCAAAGAAAATTCTTTGTCATACTTGGAAGCAAAGTCCTCCATGGTTGTTGTAGTAGTTATCTCAGGCCCCTCTAGTTCCTTCATCTTCTTCTTCCTCTTAGGACAATGAGAAGCAAGGTTCCCCAACTGGTTACAACAATAACATCTGACTTTACTCAAGTCCCTCCTGAAACTTCCTTTCTTCTTGATCTTTGCATTAAGAGAAACATTCTCATTAGCTCCATATTTCTTATATCCACTGCTATGAGATCCTTCTCGAATCTCCACCTGAGTGAAATCATTCCACAGTCTGCTCCAATATGGAAGATGTTCACAACCCACCACACACTTCACGAAGACTTCCCATTCTTTGGTGAAGCCTTTCAAGGCTATCCTCACAAACTCTGAATCCGATATGACCTCTCCAACAGCAGCCAACTCATCTTTCACTTGAGCTACCCAGGTAAGATAAGAAGAAACACTCTCCTCCTTACCCATCTTGGTATCATGCATCTTAGCCTTCAAGGCCATCTTCTGGTTCTCATTCTTCACCTCAAATAATTTCTTAAGTGCATCCCACATCTCTTTGGTTGTCTTCTTCTCAGCCAAGTGTGGGATAACATGATCATTCACCCCATCCAGAATAATCTTCTGAGCTTTGGCCTCCTTGACCTCATGCAAATCCAAAGCAACAGGATCTGTTGCGAGAACCACAACAACAGAACTGACATAGTTCCAAATCTTGTTCTCCTTGAGAACAGTTGACATCCGGACCTTCCATTGCAATTAGTTGGAAATGTCATCCAACCGATCCTCAAATCTAATACATGCAGACATATTCCTTGTCAAAGCTCAAGGAAAACAATCACAAATTTTCCCCCTTCAACCTTGCCCAAAAATCTCATTGCTCACTGTCACTCAGAGACCAAGCTCTGATACCATGTAAATTTTAATGACAAAATCAGAAAGCTAACAATTTTGTCAAACACTTAGCAACCTAGAGATAATTGTCCTGCATGAACTCTAATATGTCTAAAACCCACATTCAGAAATTTCCATAAGCAGAAATACACATTGCTAAGTAATTATGCAGTGGAAATAAACACAATGAACAACATTCAATCACCCATGAATAACTCAGAAATTTAGTCAAATTCGAGGGAAAACCCCAATGTGGGGAACCCAAAGAGAGAGAGAGCTTATATTAGTTTTAGGAAAGATTTATCAACAGCCACAGTACATTTCCAACTAAGAGAAAAAACACTTATAGCACAAAAACAGTCCCACTAAAAATTTGCCTCGTAATTAGTGCCATGTATGTACAGTTGTACGGATTTGCTGAAAACTACACCTCGATAAATGTGCCAGCAACAGGTTGTTGTACCTTGTTGTCTGTACGACCGACCTCCTTCAGAAAAATAAAATAAAATAAACCAGAAAAATCTACCTCAAAAACCATGCCACCTCTTGCCTCGATTTTCGTGCCAAGGTTTGCTGCTATATAGCTTCTACGAATCTGTACAGTATGGCATGTTCAAAAAATAACTCAGCTGCTCTCCAAAACAGAAAATTTATCCTCGGGATTTGCACCCAAGTTCTCTTGGGAAATGTGTCAACTCTTGTTGCTCACTTTCCTCTCCAAACTCTCCTCATAAATCTCTCTTCCTCCTTTCTCAATGTGTCTTGCACACTACCCAATGCATTCTTTTATAAATCTGAAATTGACTTTTTCCCTTCAAAGTGTCTTTTCACCTTCCCCAACCCTAAATCCAAATGCCAAGATCTAATCTTGTCTTTTGCAAGATCAAGGGTCATGATTCATTCCCTCCAAAATGAATCACTTAAAATATTAAAGTACATTTCACTTTATTACATAAGTGCACTTTATGAAATAAAGTCACTTTAAAATTAGAAGGCACATTTTATTAAAAAGTCACTTTAATAAAAAAAACCACTTTACAACTTTATAAAAACCCATTACAAAGTTAAGTTCCTAGTAGTGTCAACATAAGGTAACATCGGCATACAAGACAAAACATGCGGAGTACCTCTCGAGCTAAAAATCTAACACTCCCTCTTAGTGAGGGATATATTCGCTGCCTCTCCATCATTTGGTCCCATCACATTGTGCTTAGTAGGAGCTCCCTCTAAACCTGGAGCTATCCTCAACACCTGCACAGAACTCGAACTAGAAGATCTTCTCTTGACAGTTACCCAGAACCCTGAGCTCCTTGGAGAATCCACTCCATCCTGAGCATTGGTTTGACCATACTGGCTGAGCCTCCTGCCAGTGCTCAGAAGAGACTTGTTCTCTTCTCTCAGAATGCAAGACTGAATCCTTGGGCCCACCATAGTCTTAGGAGCCTCCTCATGCTCCTCATCTGACATTGAATCATACATTGAAGGTTGTCTTCGCAACATATACAACATGTTCACCCGATCACCGATCAGCTACAGTTCCATTGGGTCTGCTCCCTCCCTGTAGATAAAGACATGTTCCCTCTTGAACAATGTACGATATCCTACATCCTCCAAGGCTGAGACTAAGTGCAAGTTAACCCTCAACCCTGGAATAAAGAGAACTCCATCAAGCTCCAAGAATCCTCCATACTCGAGTTGGAATCTAACCTTTCCAACTTCACATATAGTTCACACCATACCACCTTCATTTACCACATGTTGATCAGGACTTGTATCTGTGATATTTAGGAATACTCACCAGATTCTCGTCATGTGGCAAGAGGATCCACTATCCACAATCCATCTGATATCACCTCCAAATCCTCCGCTATTGACACTGGAAACTAGGGTAACCAAAGAAAATTCCATGTCATACTTGGAAGAAAAGTCCTTCGTGGTTGTTGTAGCAGTTGTCTCAGGCCCCTCTAGTTCATTCTTCTTCTTCTTCCTCTCAAGACAATGAGAAGCACGCTGCCCCAACTGGTTACAACAATAACATCTGAATTTACTCAAGTCCCTCCCGGAACTTCCTTTCTTCTTTCTCTTTGCAATAAGAGCAACATTCTCATCAGCTCCGTCTTTCTTTTGTCCACTGCTATGAGATCCTTCTCAGATCTCCTCCTGAGTGAAATCATCCCACGGTCTGCTCCAATTTGGCAGATGTTCACGACCCACCACACACTTCACGAAAACTTCCCATTCTTTGATGAAGCCTTTTAAGGCTATCCTCACCAACTCTGAATCTGATATGACCTCTCCAACAGCAGCCATCTCATCTTTCACTTGAGCTACCCGGGTAAGATAAGAAGAAACAATCTCCTCCTTACCCATCTTGGTATCATGCAGCTTAGCCTTCAAGGTGGTTCTCATTTCTCGCCTCAAATAAGTTCTTAAGTGCATCCCACATCTCTTTGGATATCTTCTTCTCAGCCAAGTGTGGGATAAGGTGATCCTTCACCCCATCCAGAATAATCCTCTAAGATTTGGCCTCCTTGACCTCATGCAAATCCAAAGCAACGAGATCTGTTGTGGGAACCACAAAAATAGAACTGACATAGTTCCAAATCTTGTTCTCCTTGAGAACAGCTAACATTCAGACCTTCCACTAAAATTAGTTGGAAATTCCATCCAACCGATCCTCAAATATAATACATGCAGCGATATTCCTTGTCACAGCTAAAGGAAAACAATCACAAATTTCCCCCCTTCAACCTTGCCCAAAAATCTCATTTCTCACTGTCACTCAGAGACCAAGCTCTGATACCATGTAAATTTTGATGACAAAATCAGCAAGCTAACAATTATGTCAGACACTTAGCAACCTAGAGATAATTGTCTTGCATGAACTCTGATATGTCTAAAACCCACATTCAGAAATTTCCATAAGCAGAAATACACATTGCTAAGTAATTATGCAGTGGAAATAAACACAATGAACAACATTCAATCACCCATGAATAACTCAAAAATTTAGACAAATGTCGGGGAAAACCCCAATGTGGGGAAACCCAAAGAGAGAGAAAGAGCTTCTATTAGTTTTAGGAAAGATTTATCAACAGTCACAGTACATTTCTAGCCAAGAGAAAAACCACTTACAACACAAAAAYAGTSCCACCAAAAATTTGCCTTGTAATCCATGCCAAGTCCGTATAGTTGTACGGATTTGCTGAAAATGGCACCTCGATAAATGTTCCAGCAACATGTTGTTGTACCTTGTTGTCCATATGACCGACCTCCTTCAGAAAAAAAAACTCAGAAAAATCTGCCTCAAAAATGGTGCCACCTCTTGCCTCGATTTTTGTGCCAAGGTTTGTTGCTATATGGCTTGTACGGATCCGTACAGTACACCATGTTCAGCAAATAACTCAGTTGTTTTCCAAAACAAAAAAATTTTCCTTGGGATCTACACCCAAGTTCTCTTGGGAAATGTGTCAACTCCTGCTGCTCACTTTCCTCTCCAAACTCTCCTCATAAATCTCTCTTCCTCTTTTCTCAATGTGTCTTGCACACTACCCAATGCATTCAATTATAAATCTAAAAAATGACTTTTTCCCTCCAAAGTGTCTTTTCACCTTCCCCAACCCTAAATCCAAAGGTCAAGATCTAATCTTGCATTTTGCAAAATCAAGGGTCATGATTCATTCCCTCCAAAATGACTCACTTAAAATATTAAAGTACATTTCATTTTATTACATAAGTGCACTTTATGAAATAAAGTCACTTTAAAATTAGAAGCTACACTTTATTAAAAAGTCACTTTAATAAAAGAACCACTTTACAACTTTATAAAAACCCATTACAAAGTTAAGTGCCTAGTAGTGTCAACATAAGGTAACATGTGCATACAAGACAAAACATGCGGAGTACCTCCCGAGCTAAAAAGATAACATTATTTATATGTAGAGAAGTTGGTTCATGTGGTTGAGGATCAAGATTTGGTACGTAGAAGTGCATGTCTTCCATTTATCCCACTCAAAGGTATACACTTGTATGAAAAGTATATAGAATGTATGAAAAGTATGGTCTTTGAGTGGGATAAATAGAAGGCATACACTTGTACATACCAAATCTTGTGTGTGTGTGTGTATACTTGAGCTTCTAGATTTAAAAGATCATAATGGCTCACTCTATCATGATTTAAGGTCATAGGTGACCAAAATCATGTATAACATATACCCCCTAATGTGAAGGCATAAGAGTAATTGATGGTTGAAATACATTATAAACAAGTAGAGGAGTATGATAGCAAACCAAGGATCAAAGAATTATCTGCAATTCAAAAACACAATATTAGATAGCTCTCTTCCATGAGCTAGGTACACCCATGCTTAGGTGGAAAAACAAGCATTGTAGCCAAAGCAAGTGCATTGTGGATCCATGAAGTATATGAACTCTAAATTCATGGCAAAAAATCAATACTCAATGGATCCATGTCAAATAATATCATAGCCACAAAAAGATGCACAATGGGTCTATGTCTTGGTGTATACTAGGAGAACAACTAGAGCTATGAGGTGAACAATATGGTTCTTAGTGGTACCAATGTAATATAGAGTAGTGCTACTATAAAAAAAAAAACTCAGGCAATAGCACTAATGAGGGATTCCACCGCAGTTGAAGGTTTTTAATCAAAATCTATCACAATGTGTGAATCTACACCATGTGAATAGATGTTTTATAGTCGAATATGGGACAAATCATCGAGTCCTTTGTCATTGATGAATACAATTTCCAAATACAAGGTAGCCCATCGATAATGATAATAGGTACGAAGGTACTTAGTAAATTATAACAAATACAAATAGATGCATTGATGTTGAACACTTGTCATAATTAACTAATTAGAGGTCATTGATGAAAACCCATTGTTGCTTCTAAGAGAACCTACCATTGATGACTACAAGCCCAAAGGTACTATATGGGTCTCTAAATCGCATTCCCAAAGAAAAATGAGCTAGATCCAATAAGAAGAGATCCATTGGAAGGAGGGCCATAAGGATTACTATAGAAATCGGCATGAGATATGATCAAGAATTGATTTGATTTAGTGTATTGCACAATAACTTGTTGAGAGAACATATCATTGAGTACGAATTTCTAAAGTACCATATGAAAACAACACAAGAGAAATACACTCTAATCATTAATCATTAATGAAAACCATTATTAGAGGCAAGGTATTATGCAATTGATGAAAATGGAATCCAAGGTACAACACAAATCCTATTGTATGAATAGAAGTATCGATATCAAACATAGGGGAAACCACTTAGTCAATGGCCATTAATGAATTTCATCTACTAAATGCAAGGAAACCTACCAATAATTAAAGTAAGTCCTAAGGTGCTACCAATGTCTAGGTCTATCTCCAAGAGAAATGTGTTGTAAATGATCTGAGTAAACTTGTCGATGAAAAGGAAACCTTCCACACTTTTACAAGACAAAAGCATTGGATGTAAACCAAGAATAACTTGGCTCGAGGAATGGCCAACATGGTGGATGGTCAAAACAATTGAGGAATGTCCAACAAAAGGTTATCAACTTAGAAATTCCCTTGAATGATAGCATGACACAATAAATGACTTAGGCAATAGTTGATGTCAAAAGAGACTTCTTATATAAATCATCAACACACAAGGTATTGAAGTATAGTTCCATAACTATTGGAAGAGTAACCAATCAAGAGGAGTTCAAAGGCAAACTACAAACCATGGTGCAAATCCTAACGTAGTACCAAATCCCATCTGTAGAGATAACAAACTCAAGATATGTACTTTGTTCAAGGTACATAGATGGATGCCAAACTTCTTGATAAGACAATAAAGATGTCAACCATTTCTCCCTAACTTCTTAAAAATATTTGATTTTTTATCTTTTTTCATATCATGAAAACCTAAAAATGAATTTTAAAATTCTAAAATATAGTAGAGGAGATAAGTGTCATAATAAACAGCAAATTAGTCTCGGTGCAATAGGGACATAAACAAGAAACCAATCATAAGAAGGAAGGAATTGGAAACCTAATGGAATTCTTGTTTCAATACAACTTGATTTGGCATGCAAAATATTCAAGCAAGGGTGAAAATCAACAAACAATGAAGTGAAAATTAGCAAGAAGAGGTGAGTGACAAAGTGCGACAAGCAATCTATGGAAGCAAGCAACATAAAGCAATACACAATAGAAAAAAAAAAAACAAATATAAAGATGAGATCCCCCATGGGAATGGTTGTAAAGATATGAGAAATATGAATAACTCACAATGCAATCTCAAACTACAAGGGCTCTTGATCCTATCATGAAAAAATAGTATTGGTGCCATATGGATAAAAGGGGGCTACACTAAGGCAATTGTAATGTACCTAGGAAGGATCATATGGGGTACTTAGGGAGGTACCCAAGGGGATAATGAATATAATGTGGCCATAATCATGGCCACATTATAATAATAAAGGATAGTTTGCATAGGCCCGTAGGAATACTCATGAGAAATAATAAATACACATGAGTATATTGTATTGAGATATGTCGAATGTTGGATGTATTGTTTTGTAACAAGCATGGCTTGTGGAGTGATTCCTTCCATGAGGAGTATTTAATGGTGTTACCCTACCTTAAGGTTTCTCTATATTCTTGTGTTGTTTATGGTGTGAATGTTTGGTATTTTTGGGGGAAAAAAAGGGTTTAATTCTCAAGTTTAAGGGTTGATATTCCATATTTTTATCTTGTTTATATCAGGGTTTACTACAAGTGGTATCAGAGCTATGCTACCACTTGTTGTAAATCATGATAGATCAATGATAAATGATCGCCCTTAACTTCAGAAATACCAAAACACATCCCATACAATAATAGACATAAGAATGTAGAAAGAACCCTTAAGGTAGGGTAACACCATCAAATACTCCTTGTGGAAGGATTCACTCCACTAGAAATGTTTGTTATTAAATAATACATCCAACATATATCTCAATACAATGATACCCATGTGTATTTATACTTTCTCATGAGTATTCCTAAGTGCCTATGAAAACTACCTTTTATTATTATATTATTTCCTCCAACAACCTAGTGGGCCTATTTATTACCCACCAACTATCAAATGGGCATATTCCATGATGATGGCCACATTACATTCATTATCCCCTTGGGTACCTACCTAGGTACATTATAGTCATCAAGGATATTGTGGAGGTTGTGTTTCAGATTTAGAGGCTCAAGAGCATGTAGGAGTGCACATATCTTTAATGAGAACAAGTGTACCTCCTAGGAGATATGCTAGTCATGTTGCATTGGTTTGTTGCATTTGTGATACTTCCAATTATTCACTTGATGGAGGATGATGTTGAGACATATTTTGTAGTTGTAGTTGATGGGAGTATTATAGAGTACAAAGCTAGCATGATCATGGATTCTCTCAGACAAAAGGAGTTAACCATGTTGTTACGCTTACTTCAAGATTCTCTCAAGATGAGGCAGATGACCTGGTTCAGGTTGGTCCATTTTCTAAAGGATTTGAGGTGCTTGAGAGGAACTCTCATGTTCATAAGACAATGATTACCTTTCATGGATTGTTTCCTATACCACAAGCTTTCTATTCCAGGATCAAAGAGTTGAATTGCATGGATCTTTATCTTTGTGAATTT
>SNQJ01S0001037.1:40425-66255 GCA_010110895.2 Picea sitchensis
ATCTTTTCAGAGTTTAGATTCCATCAACAGCATCTGACAACCCTCTAGTGTGACAATTAGAGTGCCATCAAACTCACCAAAGATCCATTTCAACAGTAGCGCAACAAACACATTGAGATACACATGCACTTCATCAGAAATCTCATTCATGATCTAGTTATTGAAGTGCTCTTTTTTCCTACAGAAGATCAAGTTGCAGAAATTTTCACAAAGTGTCTTATAGAAGCAAAATTTCCCAAACTTCGATCTATGTTAGGACTTCAGGAAGTTTTCATTAAGGGGGGATAAGCTCTAATGCTTCCTTCCTTCTCCTATTGTGTTGCCTTTGTAAATCCTTCAATATTATCCCAACTTGTTCTTAAGGGGAAATGTTATGATATTTAGACACTTAGGAGTTAGTTAAGATCAACTTGGTCTAATGTGTCATTAAGTAAAAGTGTGTTTCTTACTATGTTTCTTTATTATGCATTAGTATGCATTTGTAGTTAGGTAATATGACAGTCAAGATATGTTCCCAACATAGAATGATCCAACAACTCATATTCTCCTCGATCTTAACGGCTACATTGATCCATGGCTTAACACCCGATTGGTCCATGATCTCTATTCAAAAGCATGGAGGGTCATTTATCAATGATCGATTGTGAGAAACTCTCTGGTAAATCTCTTTGTAATATTTCCTTTTGCATTAATAAATTGCTCCAAGTGGCCATGTTTGTTGGGGCCATGGATGTTTCCCCGTAGGGGTTTTACAATGTAAAAACATCAATGTGTTGATCTTTGATCTAGTTGTGTGAGTAGTTACTGAATGTGTTTTTCCTCTATTGGAATACCTGTGTTGTTGAAAAATTGCATGAGAGATTTATTTAGATGGAAATTCAAGTTTGTTTGAATGTAGATATCCTCCTCCTCAAGTATGCACTTCCCAAAGTTTATACATTCTTAACAACTTTAAGCAAATGAAGTTTAATGACCCGCCAAGTATTATTGTGGAAGAGTCCATTGATAAAACTGGTTCTTGGGCATATTTTGACGGAGCTACTCAGGGAGATCCTTTAGTAAGAGGAGTTGAGGGAATATTGTTCATTTTCAAATCACACTTTTTTAAATTTAAAGCAATTTTTGGAAAGTGCACCAACAAAAAGGTAGAGCTTATGGTTTTGAAGTTGATTTTAATGATAGTTGTTGAGAATGGAGTACAAAAGTTGCAAACCATGGGGGACTCTATGAATTTTATCAATTGGCTAAATGGGGTATATATTATGGAAATTTTCCTTTTGAGGCCTATATATGAGGATATTATCAATTGATTGGTTATATCTCAAGATGTCACTGCTCCAAATAGGACTGAATCTGTGGATTATTCAGTGGATTATGAGGTGCATTTCCTCATCTTTTGTAGTTCTAATTAATGGCTCACTTTTTGGTTTTTTCCATTCTTATTGGGTTCTTTAAAAATGATGTCCTCTATCTCACTTCCTCTTTTTGTTAGAGGCTAAATATTTAAGTATGTTGTAAAAGATGCAAAAAATAGGGTTGGTAAGGTATAAAAAAATTGAGTCTATGATCATTTCTCATTTTCTTTTTGTGGATGATATAATGATTAGTTAAGATAGGAAATAAAATCCTCAAAATGGGGTTCTATAGTTTGGAAGTCTATGGTGAGGTATTTTCCTCTTAATGGTAAGCGGACAACTTGGAAAATTAGAAGAAAAAACAAAGTGAGAATAGGGTAAGATCCCTGGATTGGGAAAAAGGGAAATTATAAATTATCAGAATCCTTGGTAAGAGGTCTTCATTTTAAATGCATATACTTTTTGGAGGAAGCAACTACAACTATGAGAAGGAATGTCTATTCTCAAGGTTGGAAACTGACAAAGGATTTAGATTTATCGGGGTTAAGAGCTGAGGAATGGAACCATTTTGTAAATAATTTAAATGCCAATGTAATTAAGATGTTCAATCGAGATGATTTATTAAAATGGTCTAAGAACATAGCTTTAGGAGAATATACTACTAAATTAGGATATGTTGCAAAGATGGAAGAAGTTTTAGTTGGGGAAAGTATCTAGTGGTGGTAGATAGCATGGAAGCTTGAAAGTCCTTTAAAACAAAACATGTTTCTTTTGCTTCCTGTAGATAACAAAATCTTAATCTAGGATAATTGTCAAAAGAGGAACATGTAGGGACCTAGGAGATGCATTATGCGTAAGAGTTGTGCAGAATCTATTGATCATTGATTCGATTCATTTTCCTTCACTAGAGAAATTTGGATTGAAATCCTTCATATCTCTACAAAAAAATAATAAGTGGGAAAAAAGGTCTCTAGTTGATTGTTTTCATTCTTGGATATCTGATCAGTCTAAAAGAGATTTCAGGGCTCTGGCAAGTTATGTGATTTGAGGCATTTGGGTGTCTAGAAACAAAATGTTTTTTCAAGGTTTGGAGTTAATCCCAGCTTGGGTAGCCCATAAAACCATGTGTGTAAGTGAAGGTAGTTGGAGTTCCACTAAGGAGAAGCCTCCTAGAATTCTTAAGGAATCTATTATTCATTTTGAAAAGTCTTAGGGATATTTCAATGGTGCCTATCAGGTTGATCCAAGGTTATGTGGGGTTGGGGTCATAATTTTTCTTGATCTACATCATCATTTTCAATTGAAATTAGCAATTGGGTAAGGTACAAATAATCGTGTTGAATTATTTCTTGTGGATTCTACTAAATGCAATAGAATCTAAAGGATTAAAAGAATTAAAAGAATTTGGAGATTCCAAGCCTATGGTGGATACGGAAAATAATAAGTGTAGTTTAGAAAAATTACTTTTAGATCCAATAATGGTCCAAGTTCAAGAGTTAAAAGGGAGTTTTTAAGATATCTCTCTTGTCCATGTATATAGAGAGTTCAAATCTATAGCAGACCAATTATCAAAATATGCTCTTAAGTTGCAACAGGGATTCCTTTTTGAGATGGAATTCATAGGAGGGGCTCAAATTTCAGCAATGGTAAAATAGTTGTTATGACATTGGATGTTTATATTATCTTCTCTTTGTTATGTTGTTTTCTTATTTTTATTTTGACCTAGAGTACATATTGGAGCTCTTGGGCTGATAGAAAGTGAAAAGGTATTTTTTTTGGAAAGCTACCTTTAAGGAGCCATGGAAGACTGTAATAAATAGCAATACGATAGATATAGATTTTATAGAATAATAGTCCTTGGACTATTTTTTTTATCCTAAAAGGATAGACTAATGCATATTCTAATTTCAAACTTTAATATCAAATATAGAAAAAAAAAAATGGATATATGTGTGTGAGTAGTTTCATATTGTTATTTTGTGAATTTAAACGAATCAAAGTTGCTAATTCATAAGCTATATTTTAATGAACATTAATCACCCAATGTTTCACTCAACCAATGAGTATACAAGCATATCAACACCAAATATATGTAAGGTTTAGGTGTTTTGATTTCATAAATATCCAATCTTGGTCTCAACAGGAAATAGATTTCACAATTTGCATGGGGTCTCAGCTACATTTCAAATAACCAAGTTGAAGCCTTAGCAATCTACATGGGAATAAAACTAATTGGTGCAAACAAATACTTGGGTATCATTGTCATAGGAGACTCGAAGATGATTATCAAAGGTCAATGCAGGCTCAGAAAAATCACACATCCCAATATTCAAAGGATATACCAAAGAATCGATATCGAGGAACACAATTCCATTTGGTAGAATACTACCACATTCTTCGTTAGCAGAATGGTGAGGTAGATTCATTAGCTAAGGAAGCTACAAATATGGACAATGGACTTCTAAGGATCAATGGAAATTTATCCACCCATTATCTACCCTAGGATTATGCAAAATGAAAAAACTTTTATGGTCGATGTGACCTTTTACCTCCTAATCATCAAGTTCTTGCACTTAGTTGGACACCTTTCCTATGTCTCTTCTCTCTCCTGAATACCCCAAGGCACTTGGCATATGTCTTGTTATTCTCCCATGTCATGCATTAATATCCCTACGGCTCCCACCTCGCCCGCATATGGGATATTACCTATGCATTTTGTCACCCTGCATTGTTGGAGAAGTATCTACTGCTCTTTAGTGTGCTCTCGTGTGGGTCCTCATATGTGGTTCCTTGGTCAAGTCCCACGGCACCCTGAATCGCCATCTTTTAAGTACATCTCCTTTCGTTCTTTCATGTACCCACACATAGGATATTTTTTGCAACACTTAAATATATCTGGTTGTTTGGATTAGTATCCTCTAGCTTAGGGATAACTAAGGAGATCGTGTCTCGAGGCCCAAGGGTTCCATACACGGAATGTCAAGAGACAGATGAATTGAGAATAACCCCGGAGGGCCCCTCTTTTCTTCAAGTACAGTCCACATATCGCCAACAGCAGCGTCCATCACACTGGTCTGGTCCTGAAGTGACAGTGGGTATTGATCCATGAGGTAATGAGTTCGGGTATCATGGTATGTATCACTCCAATATTTGAAGCACTTGAACATGTTGTATTGAATCCTTCTTCATTTCAATACGTTTGCTTGGAAATTATGTTTTTTTCCTTGTTTAAACCTGGGAGGGTGACACGGTGTCATAGTAAGTTGATTTCCCTTTAGGATGGGTTGAAATTGGGTGGATATTTGAAGATTCATCATTTGTTCCCTCTATACTTACCACTTTCCATCAATATTCCTTCCATCTCCCCATATTTTGGGCATTGAGATTGGCTACACTAGGAAGGGTTGTACCATACATCGTGGGAAGAAGGGGCTAAAGACCCAGAGGATAAAAGTAGTTGGCAAGAGTTAAAATCCATTTTGAAACCTTTGATATGTTTCACCCATGGATCCCCAAGAAAGAAGTGAAAATCTTCTCAGTAAGAAAAGGGGACCCACTATATAACATAAACACTCAAGGTATTAGTTGATGGATAGGAGGTCTCATAACGAGTCGGCCTATTATGACCATGAACATGTAGCGGTATGACATTACCACCTATCTGGTCACCAAGCCAGGGTAATGGCTCTTTGTTGTGTAGCCAAGAAAAAGGGGGTCTCATCACGAGCCATCTTTCTCATTTTTGTGAAATGATTTGTGGTTGAAAATATCACCTCTGGTCACCAAGCCAAGATAGTGGCCCTCAACTACTCCCTTGTAGCATAAGAGAAAAGATCAAAAGAAAGAAAGCTAAGAATAAATGGCAATGAATGGGATAGGAAACAATTGCATTCATGACAAGGTGCAGCTCACCCTCCACAAAGGCGCCCATAGGTAAGACTCTACATTTCCCTGTTATCACATGCACCCCATGCCCAAGGTTTTCCCCTTTCCACCTCACACACTTGCATGACCTGGATTAGACTCCACCTGGGAAATTCCCTAGACTTGAGGGGGATTAGCCCAATAGGACACCCTGAGACCCTTTCCAATCCTAAACTTGTCAAATTGCATAACGTCTTTGAGCATTTTTTTAGGCTTAAGGGGGTTTAATGCACATGCTCAGGTGATTTAATTATTAGATGTGATTTACATGCTATGATCCTTGTGACTCATCGACCCTTGGAGGGCGTACTTGTTGTCAATGCAGGACCTTTCTCATTGAACAAGTGTGCCTAAGGGAATGACTAGCTCAGACCTTCATGAGGGCTCAAATCCCACCGATGGATGTTGAGACCCCAACTAGGGGGAAAGACAGAGATTGAAGACTTGTACCAGGAGAAAGAATGGCATTGCCTTTGGAGGCACTTTGCCAGACCTAGATCCAGGTTTTCATGTTCCTCCCATTCTATGTTAGTCCTTGAGGGTCCTAGAAGTCACCATAGTCCTAGACGTCATCTAGAGCTAGGGTTTCATCTTTGGATGCATTTGTGAGGCTTGTGGCACGTGTGGGCATCATTTTAGGCCTCTGGAGGCCAAGCGTTCCACTTTCATTGCTCAATGTTCCACATATGGGGCTCAATGTCACCTTAGAAGGGCATGACATCACCCTTGGAGGATATTTTAGATGCAGATTTATTTAATTTTGTCAGAATTTGATTTTTGTGACAAAATGGACAACTCGGTCAAGCAGTTTTGAATTTAAATTAATTTTGGGCATAATTTGGTATAAATAAACAAAAGTACATTCATTTTTCATAGAATTTTCACTTGGAAGAGTGAAGGTCTGAAATTTGTGCCCTACTAAGGGTTATTGTCTAAAATAAGGAAGGTGCTACTCTTTTAAGGATTGTTTTTGGCACTTGGATCAATTTATTGGAGTATTTTGGAAATCTAGCATTGTTTTGCATGATTATTCTTGGTGCAAGTGAATTTTACTTTGTCATTGTTTAAATGGTTATGGTATGGTTTGCTTGCTCATATAATATTATGAAATTTCATTCCTAATTGATGCTTGAAGTAAGAAACTTAAGGTGCTACTTTCTTGCTTTTCATTTTCCAAGTTTCATTGGATTGGTCTAATAAATAGTGCAACTGCTAGAGCCCTAAAGTGCTAGAACTTTAGAGGTTGTGGTTAACTTATTGTGCATAATAATTTCATCCATAAAATTCTAAGGAGAAGAAGGTGTTAGGACCTAGAAGTGCCCACACCCTTGCTACCTCCCTTCTTGTGGTCAAGAGTCTAGGAGGACTTAAGGTATTACTCCCCCTAAACCTCTTTTCCCTCTTAGGTTTTGTGCATAATCATTTATTATTAGCCCTAGAAAGAGCCGCCAACTTTGACTCCATTACCCCTAGAAGGAACTAATCTTCATTCCTTACCTATTGACAAGAATCATCAACCTTCAAACTCCAAATATCTATCTGCTACCCTATTAAACTAGCTTAAACTCACTAACCTAGTCTAGAATTGCTAAAAAAATATCTATCTGCTACCCTATTAACCTAGCTTAAACTACTAAGTTTTCGTTGTCATAATCACTCCTACAACCATTATTTTTCAACCTATATAAGCCTACTAACCATTTAAATCAGCCCAAAATTTTTATGAGGCAAGCTACTATCAATAAATGCTAAATTGTGTGTTTAATTGCCTTCATAAAGTACATTTTTGAAGCTTGATTACCACTCCCATAACTTATTCTTTGATGTTGTTACAGCTATCATTGGTAGCTTGTTTAAATTAAATTGTTGGTTGATACATTTAGAGAACTCGCATAAGATGAAGTATTATCATTGATGCTTTTAATACTTGTCCACATTGTCTACATAAGTGTGTTCTTGTTGATATAAATTGCAGCTATTATTATTCACTCATTGCTATCATTCCCTGCATACATAGACTGTCAGCATGTGTTTACGAGTTTGTTGTCTTGTTGAAGCATCATTATCACTTGTTATTACCTTTAACATTTTTTTTTTGTATTGGTAAGGGGCATGTACACTTTATCTTTCTTTTGCTTCATCCTTCAAGACTTAAACTTGACTTGAGTGACCTAGAGAGAGGGGTGGTTTACTTCTCATTTCTTTCCCTTCATCAACCCACTAGGTCTAGGGACTTCTCCCTTGGAGTAGAGTTATCTCCCTACTAAATAGAAAGTGGTACCATGTTGAGGTGACAGTGACAGTATTACCTCTGTGTTACGCCAATCTCAGCCTACTTGCCTTTAGGCTTTGGGAAAGTACAAATTGTGTGATAACATTTGTGGCATCGTTGTCGGGGAACACTGAGTCAATATTCCTCAACAACACTTTTTCGGTAAGCCTTTTACTCAAAGCCTTTACTTCACAAAGCTTACTTGGCAACTCCACTAAAGGTGGTTCCCTCTTTTCCCTTTGATGATCCCTAGAAGTATTTTCTGGCAACTCCACTAATGACAAAGCCAACCATGGCTTCTCAATGGGACCCAAGTAATTTTAAACCCTTGGATATGAGTGAAATTTTGGGTTACCCTCGAAAAATGCCTCTCAGGTATGAAAATTGGCCCCCTAGATTCACTAGTAATGATGGGGTTAGAGCCGAAGATCACTTGGATCATTTTTGGGCTTTCTTTCAACTAAACCCTATCAGTGATGATGTTGAAGATTTGGCGATGAAACATTTCTCTGCCACTCTTCATGGAAATGGTATGATAGTCTCCTTGATGCCAGCATCACATATATGGACCAATTAGAAGAAACCTTTCTTGAGAAGTGGAATATTAAAATAAAAGATATCCACGTGATGATAAAAAGACTTGATTACATGAAACAAACTAAGAACAAGATTGTTAAGGAGTTCCATACCAAGTTTGAGAATTTGTTACAACAAATTCCTAGATGCCATCGTCCTGAAGACAAGTGCCTTGTTTCTCTCTATACCAATTCACTCTTATTACAATTAGGATTTCTCCTCAATGAAAAAGGGCCAAGAAAAATCCAAGAATCTTATCATATGTCTATATAAATTGAGGCAAATATCTCCTCGCCCAAGGAAGAACATCTCTCTACTCCTGAAATCAAGGTTAATGAGCCCAAAGATACTCCAGATGCTCTTAGTCTGGAGAGATTAGCTTCCCTTGAGATATTTGTTAGTAAATTCCAAGAAAGAGGGGAACAAGTCACCGACCAACAGAAGGTTGAGGAGAAGGATCTTAATGAAGGTTACCAATCCCATAAGGAAGAGAAATAATTTACTCATGCTTCTACCGAGGATAATAAGGACCTGGTTGAAGAGCGAGAACTTGAAGATACCAAACATGATGATGAAGTATTAATGTATGCTCCTCCCTTTGATAAAGCCATCCAATATCCTACTCCTCCTACACAAGAAGAAGAGAATTAGGTTAATCATTTTCCTTTTCAGGGTTTTGATGATACCTTGTTCGAAGTAAAGGAACCCTTGGATGAGCTAGATCCTTCATATTCTAATGAAGGTGAAGAAATGATTGAAGAGGCGAGTAATGAGGATGATGTATTGATAGTTGATGAAGTCATCCACGCCTTTAATGCTCTTGCACAAGAATATGTGAATATAATAAGTTGTTTCCCTTTCCAATATTTTTATGATACTCTATTTTATGATTTGGAAAGTGAAGAAGTGTTAGAGTAGCCCTTGGATGTGTTAAACCCTTCATATTATGACAAAGGTAATGACATGGTTGATAATATTGATGAGTTCATGCATGTTGGGAGATGCAAATGGGATGTGGTTGGTTTTTATTAGGATCCCATTTCTGATATGGAAGGACATCTTCAAATGTTGCCTTTACAGTTATCATATGAGATTGCTATTGATTCTGGTATTTGTCAACAAGGAGATTATATGGTTACAGATAATTTCAAAACACCCAAGGGTGACCTTGTGCAATCTTCTCACTGTGATTTTTGGTCATACCTTGAGGATTTTGATGAACATCCCTTTGAGAACTTGGATTTATTCTATGAAGATTGTCAACCACCGTCGTGCTCAGATTTTGATAAGGGTGAGGATATTGTTTTCCTAAAGCAGGATACTTGTGATAAGGTTTTCCAACTCCCTTCAAATCATTTATCTCACTATCTCACTAAACATGCATTTGGGAAACATTTCCCTTATCTCAAGTTTTCTCTGGGGCAAGGCCTTCTTTTAGAATTCAAGGGTAGGTTGAATGCCTTAAGAAGAATTTTATCATCTCAATCCTTCAACTTTCCCCTAAGAATTTTCCAGTCATCCTTTAGGTTCTTGTTAGTCCCTTCTCAGACCTCAGGGAATGATTATGTCCAAGGTAGTCAACCATTGGACTCTTTGATTCAACTTCTTGAGCCTTTGACCTTTCACGATCCCTTTATGAGATGGATTGAGCACTTTTCCACTTTTCCATAGGTGTGACTTGGAATAATTTTTTCCCTCCCTCCCGCCTCCATGAGCTAGACCTTACGATTTCCTTTGATATAATGCTTGCTCTAACTCATGTTATTTTTGTGCTTAACTTGTCATTTTTTTGGTTTATGATGAAGCACAAAGGCATGTATTATGAGGCATTTCTAGGATGGTTTCATTGGTTATATGACTACACCTAGCTTTCAACCAGCAGGTAAGTAGAAGTAGGTAGGCATTTGCATCCATTGTACATACCAATGCATATCATTCTAGTATAGTTGTAGTTGCATTTTTATTGTCTTGTCTCGCTTGTGTATATATGTATGCTCATGATTAGAATTTATTTTATTTCGATTTTTATATCATGTATGGACAAGGGGTGATATCACCACCCTAGATCTTACTAATATATTTTGTTGAGATTTAGCAGGCACATGTCATACTAGAGATGTTGAGGTTCTTGTGCGCTCTACAGTGAGCACATGTCCCCGAGTTGGAGCCATATGTTATCCCCTAGCCTAGGGATAACTAAGGATATCATGTCTCGAGGCCCACAGGTTCCAGACATGGAGTGTCGAGAGTCGAAAAACCTAAGCATAGCCCTGGAGGGCCCCTCTTTTCTTCAAGTACAGTCCATATATCACCAACAGCAACGTCCATCACACTGGCATGGTTCTGAAGTTGAAGTGGGTCTTGCTCCATGAGGTAATTAGTCTGGTTATCATGGTATGTATCACTCCAATATTTGAAGCACTTGAACATGTTGTATTGAATCCTTCTTCATTTCATGACGTTTGCTTGGAAATTATGCTTTTTTCCTTGTTTAAACCTAGGAGGGCGACACGGTGCCCTAGTAAGTTGATTTCCCTTTAGGATGGGTTGCTACTGGGTGGATCTTTGAAGAGTCGTCATCTGTTCCCTCCATACTTACCACTTTCCATCTTTATTCCTTCCATCTCCCCATCTTTTGGGCATTGGGATTGGCTGCACTAAGAAGGGTTGTACCTTACCTCGTGGGAAGAAGAAGCTAAAGGCCCAGAGGGTAAAAGTAGCTGGAAAGAGTTAAAAGCCATTTTGAAACCTTTGAGATGCTTCGCCCAGGGATCCCCGAGAAAGTAATGAAAATCTTCTCAGTAAGAAAATGGGACCCACAAGATAACATGAACACTCAAGGTATTAGTTGATTTATAGGAGGTCTCATCATGAGTCGGCCTATTATGACCATGAACATGTAGAAGTATGACATTACCACCTATCTAGTCACCAAGCTATGGTAATAGCTCTTGGTTGTGTAGCCAAGAGAAAGGGGGTCTCATCACGATCCAACCTTCTCATTTCCGTGAAATGATTTATGTATGACATTGTCACCTCTGGTCACCAAGCCATGATAATGGCCCTCAATTATTCCCTTGTGGCATAAGAGAAAAGATAAAAAGAAATAAAGCTAAGAATAGATGGAAATGAATGGTCTTGGAAACAATTGCATTCATGACAAGGTGCAACTCACCCTCCACAAAGGCACCCATAGGTAAGACTCTACATTTCCATGTTATCACATGCACCCCATGCCAAAGGTTTTCCCCATGCCACCTTACACACGTGCATGACTTGGATTAGACTCCACCTAGGAAATGCTCTAGACTTGAGGGGGGTTATCCCAATAGGACACCCTGAGACCCTTTCCAATCTTAAACTTGTCAAATTGCATAATGTCTTTGAGTAATTGTTTGGGGTTAAGGGGGTTTGATGCACATGTTTGGGTGATTTAATTATTATATGTGTTTTACATGTTATTATCCTTGTGACTCATGGACCCTTGGAGGGTGTACTTGTTGTCTCTACAGGACCTGTCCCAGTGAACAGGTGTGCATGAGGGAATGTCTAGCTCGGACCTTCATGACGACTCAAAGCCCACCGATGGATGTTCATACCCCACCCAGGGGGCAAGACAGAGATTAAAGACTTGTACTAGGAGAAAGAAGGGCGTTACCTTTGGAGGAACTTTGGCAGACCTAGATCCAAGGTTTCATGTTTCTCCCACTTTGACGTTAGCCCTTGAGGGTCCTAGATGTCACCACGATAGCCCTAGACATCATCCAAAGCTAGGGTTTCATCTTTGGAGGCATTTGTGAGGCTTGTGGCACGTGTGGGCATCATTTTAGGCCTCTGGAGGCCAAGTGTTCCACTTTCCTTGCTCAATGTTCCACATATAGGGCTCAATGTCACCTTAGAAGGGCATGACGTCACCCTTTGAGGAGATTTTAGATGCAAATTTATTTAATTTTGTTAGAATTTAATTTTTGTGACAAATTGGCCAAGTCGGCCCAGGAGTTTTGAATTTAAATTAATTTTGGGCCTAATTTGGTATAAATAAACAAAAAGTACATTCATTTTTCATAGGACTCTCACTTGGGAGAGTGGAGGTATGAAATTTGCACCCTACTAAGGGTTATTGGCTGAAATAAGGAAGGCACTACTCTTTTAAGGCTTGTTTTTGGCACTTGGATCAACTTATTGGAGTATTTTGGAAATCTAGCATTGTTTTGCATGATTATTCTTGGTGCAAGTAAGTGAATTTTACTTTTTCATTGTTTAAATGGTTATGGTATAGTTTGCTTGCTCATATAATATTATGAAATTGCATGCCTAATTGATGCTTGAAGTAAGAAACTTAAGGTGCTACTTTCTTGCTTTTCATTTTCCAATTTTCATTGAATTGGTCTAGT
The DNA here is from genome assembly GCA_010110895.2 of Picea sitchensis. Lineage (NCBI taxonomy): Eukaryota > Viridiplantae > Streptophyta > Pinopsida > Pinales > Pinaceae > Picea > Picea sitchensis. Next base: position 52,947 of record SNQJ01S0001037.1, read on the forward strand.
AACCAATGCAACCTCTAGAGTCCTAAAGTATTAGCACTTTAGATGTTGTGGTTAAGTTATTGTGCATAATTATTTCATACGTAAAAGTCTAAGGAGAAGAAGGCGCTAGGGCCTAGAAGTGTCTACACCCTTGCTACCTCCCTTCTCGCGGTCAAGAGTTTAGGAGGACTTAAGGTATTACTCCCCCTAAACCTCTTTTCCCTCTTAGGTTTTGTGCATAATCATTTATTATCAGCCCTAGAAAGAGCCGCCAACTTTGAATCTATTACCCCTAGAAGGCACTAATCTTCATTCCTTATCTCTTGACAAGAATCATCAACCTTCAAACTTCAAATCTCTATTTGCTACCCTATTAAACTAGCTTAAACTCACTAACCTAGTCTAGAATTACTAACTACTAAGTTGTTGTTGTCATAATCACTGCTACAGCCATTATTTTGAAACCTATACAAGCCTACTAACCATTTAAATCAGCCCAAAAATTTGTATGAGGCAAGGTACTATCAATAAATGCTAAATTGTGTATTTAATTACCTTCATAAAGTAAATTTTTGAAGCTTGATTACCACTGCCATAACTTATTCTTTGTTGTTGTTACAACTATCATTGGGAACCTATTTAAATTCAATTGTTGGTTGATACATTTAGAGAACTCACATAAGATGAAGTATTATCATTGATGATTTTAATACTTGTCCACATTGTCTACATAAGTGTGTTCTTGTTGATATAAACTGCAACTGTCATTATTTACTCATTGTTATCATTCGTTGCATACATAGACTGCCAACATATATTTGTGAGTTCACTATCTTGTTGAAGCATCATTATCACTTGTTATTGCCTTTAACATTTGTTGTTGTATTGGTAAGGGGAAGGTACACTTTATCTTTCTTTTTCTTCATCCTTCAAGACTTAAACTTGACTTGAGTGACCTAGAGAGAGGGATGGTTTACTTCTCATTTCTTTCCCTTCATCAACCCAGTAAGTCTAGGGACACCTCCCTTGGAGTAGACTCATCTTCCTCCTAAATAGAAATAGGTACCATGTTGAGGTGAAAGTGATGGGATTACCTCCATGTTAGGCCAATCTCGGCCTACTTGCCTTTAGTCTTTGGGAAAGTACAGATTGTGCGATAACATGGCCTTTAGCGCATTCAGGCGTTCGTTGAGCAGATGGTTTTCCTCTCGTCATATCTTGTTCTTGAGAATTATCCTTTGTTTCCCCTCCATTCAATACACTTGAATCTCAATCAGCACTCATTCCTCAATGTGGCATCAAATTTAACCTTTTTTACATTGTTCTTCCTGCGAGATGGAAAGTCTGAAGGGGAAATTGCAGCTACAACAACAAGAATTATTCTCCTTGCACAAAGCTAATGCCTAGTTGGAGAAATCAATCCAGGACAGTGAGCAAAGGAGGGATAAGGAGATGGAAATCATCACAAGGAAAGTTAACGAGCATTCAAAGCAAATTTGTTCTCACGGCAAGGCAATTCATGAGGTAACATCGGGACATAACCAACAACAAAAAATCGCTCCTTATATGGGCTCCCAGACTACATGTGAAGTCAACTAGAATATGCAACATCAGCCACATTGCAACAAGGATGAATAACCTCAAGTAGAGGTTAACATCTTCCTAAAGCTCAAGTAATACAAGTTCCATGCTTTGTAAAATCATTTTTTTGTCACACTCTGATGTCAGAGTATGCTCCTGGAAAAATCAAAAATTTGTTTGTATCTAAATTATTAGACATAGAGCATTTGAGGTTGACCTTCTTTCATCTCTTGCTAGAGATCCCTCTAAATCTTGGGAATTTTTGTAATCATGGATTGCTTCAACATAGCCCATGGGCTAGCTCAACATACTAATTTTTTGTCTTATTGTTGATTCCACTAGCAACGAAGAAGACAAGGATGATGGTGGTTGTGGTTTGACTAATGATGAAGATGATAGTTAATAATGATGAAGATGAGGATAAGGATCAAGATAATGAGTTTGAGGACACTTCTTGTTGTCACAAGAGTCAACTCTAGGCTATAATAGAGTCGATCCTTAGCACATTTTAAATGAAATAAATTTCGTTGATTGATCAGTCATAGGAGGATTCTAGAACTAGGTCTGAAACAGGCCCTTCACTCATTTATAGATCAGAAACGAAGAGGCATGACCTCGTTTGTCTAATTGATTTAATAAAGAAGATGGATAGAGGATACGAGATGAAGAAGACTTAAACAAAGAGTAAGGTATCTAATTCTGATAAGTCTAATCTTTATTTAAATGGAGGAATGACAAATAACTTCAAAAGACAAACATGCATATATATAACTTGTAAATTAGGAAGAAACAGTCAAGCTACAGGTCTTGTTTTGCTCACAGCATAAACAGAGGAAAAACTGAACCTAACAGGCTACCCAATAAATGACTATAGCAGAGGTATTACTGAATTAGAGCCATTACAAGTTGAATATGTAAAATAAGGAAGAAATAATGAATGTAAACATGAGAAAACAATACAGGAAAAAACAAATTACACAGTGATGAGGTGTAGAATCTCTTGGCATTATGTTCTATATTTGCTGAAAAGGAATCCATTACAAACACAGCCTCCAAAAGGCTCTCGGGCTGTTCCCCCCCTCGTTCCAACGTTACAAAGATGCCTCATATAGGTATTGAGGTCGAAATCCTCCCTAATCTAAAAGATAACAACAGTTACAATTAATTCTTGAAACTTTTTGCCATAGAAAATGGGCCAAACTACTGAAAAATGGGGTTGTGGTTATGCTTATGTATCTCTCGAATCGCGACAGCTGTGTATAAACTGAAAGAGCCTTTTGTGCATCTGTTTATTCTGAGAAAAAACCTCTCTCAGTTCCCTGATATCCATTTTTATTTTCCCCAAATCTGCATTTTACAAACATGTGTCAAAAAAGGAAAATATGACATCCGAAAATTAGGGCTCGAAGATGGATTCGATTCTCCCAATTTGTGGCACCTGTAGGAAAACTGAGAGAGACTATTGATATCTGATGTGTTAGGCACAAAATACTCATACCGTTTCTCAAAATGATCCTCCAGTCACTAAGAATTACCATTTGAAAATGATGACTCAACACAGTAAAAAACACCACATTTCTGAAAACGAACCTCATCTTGCGGGGGAATTTTGAATACCTTCCCAAGATCCAAATGAAATTCTGAAGACACCAATGGAAATATTAGGATCTGTAGGTGTCGATCGACTATTCGAATGCGGAAAATGGCCTCTCCAAGGCTTATAAAAATGGTTTTTTCCCAAGGCAGTTTTTTGCGTGAGGCTGGAACACCGATTTCGGGCCTTCGGGTTTCGGGAAAATGGGGCAGTGGTTAAAATATCTACGTCGGCCAAACCCCCAATGGCCAAAACCTTGAAATGGTGATGTGGCATTTATTTGAAACCCTTCTAGCGATTTTCTTTCCGCATATTGCATTCTTTTCGTGCTTCCTTGTGAGCTCTTCCTTTATGTGGCTTAATGTGTGGTGCTTGAACGCTTGGTCTCGGGAAACTGGTGTCATATCGTAGATGTTTGGCCCTGGTACACCCATGGGTTCTCTCCTTGGATTTTTGCATGAGTTGGATTGTGAATGTTACACTGCTATGACATTTCAAATCATGAGAATGGGGCGCAATCAATGTTATCATTCAATTAAAAGAAACGTTAAACCAACCACAGCGACTGAACATAAGTAAACAACCCATTATTTGGAGCCTATATCGGCATTATTTGACATGAAGATGATATGTAGAAAACATTCAGTGATGCTCGTGACAGACAGGTGGCCATTTTTTTCCACTTGCACTTTCGGTAGCTAAGGCCGTATGAAATCTGAGATTTAAGCTACCGAAAGTCTGCACTTTCGGTAGCTAACGTTATAAATTTTTTCCTCTTAAGCTACTGAAAGCCAAAATTTTAATATTTGTTACAATATAGGCTCCATTTAGGGATGGGTCTTTCCTGCAAAGCACCAAGAATAGTAGGCCACGTGCCTTCATCCATTGGGCGACCTGAAATCAATCTTATCAAACTCTGAACTATATCATTTAACTTGTACCTTTCCGAAACAAAAAAACCGCTTATGCATTCATTGGGCTATGGAGTCATAATGCCTTAAAACAAAACCATACTGGATTCCAAACTAAACTGGAACATACTGAAAACCACTGTTGTACTCTAATGCTCAAAGTCAAGATTATTTATATACATCACATACTCTAACTAATATCACTGTTTTTTTCAAGTATAGGAAAACTTCCAAATCAACCAAGTGAGTATCTGACTAACAAACTTAATTATGATTCCATATTTGAGCAGAAAAATGATAGGAGCAACTGCAAATTTCAAAACATGCCCTGGGAGCAGGTACTTATAGTTTTGAAATTCAAACTTCAAGAAGTTGGAAATAAAAAATGCAGTCCCCCATTTTGACTCCATATAAACTGCTATTGGATCATAGAAGGGAAGAGATATACCACTTTCACAATTAATCCATACTTTCTCCTATTGGGCAAGATGTCTAAAATGTTTTTGTGCACTTTGTCCACTGCTGATTTTTTCTTCCACTGGTGCAAAAATGTCGCATTGAAACTTACTGGTTTGTTGCTCAATAGTTGCTAAACAGGGAGGAGAGATCAATTGTTTCAGTAACCCTTGCTTATGTCCTTCATCTATTGTCCAAAGATCTTCTTGGTAGCTGTCATACATAGGTTGATCTCTTTCATGATGTTGTTGATTTCTTTCCTGTTGAACCAAAGTTTCTTGTTGCTCATCATCTTCAGAAACACTTTCATCACATTCATCAAACAAAGGAGGACTGTCATAAATTTTCTTGTGTGATGAAAAAGAAATCTGCTCTTCTTATTCTTTTGGATATTCATCATAAACAGGTTTAGCAGATAACTCAGGAGTGTCATCAGTCAGACAAATGCTTGGAATATCAACTGTAAAGCTATCTATCTCAGATCCACACTCCTCCAAATCATAGTCTAAAGCATCTTCGAACAACAAACATTCTTCAAGGTTATTAAACATGACAGCCCTATCTTCTTCATGAAACAAAACAGTGTCTACAAGATGATCCTCTGGCAAGAAATCGTCATCGTAAATTGGTTTACTAACTTTCTCTAAAGTTCCATGGTTGTCATCATTTAAACTTAGATTTTCATTTTCAATAATAGAAGAAGTTTCACTCACATGTTCAGGACTGTGTGAATGCTGCAAATCTATGTAAGCAAGGGTTGTAACATAACTGTTTAGGAGCAGATCTATCTCTTCTTTTGTTAAAGGAGGAGGTGGTCTGTGTAATTTCTGGATCAAGCAACTCTTGTTTTCTTTCTCTTCTGCAGGTTGACCATGATGTTGAATATCTTATTCTTGAATATGATCGCAAGAGATATCATATCCTGTTTCTTTATCAGCCAACTCTTCGTCATGCTGGTCATCTTCATCCACTTGAGAAATTTGTGTTGTTTCTTCCTCCTCTTCAAGAGGATTTGTATGATCTTTTTGTCTTATGAATTCTATATTACAGCAATCTTCAAAAAGGGTTTCAACTAAATATATCCTCTTACAATGTTGATGAAAAAGTGTGTGAAAATCTTTCAATGAAGAAATACTGGAATGGGGTAAAGATTTATACCAGAGCCTAGCATCTCTTTCCAATGAAAACATAAACAGCTTCATGAGGACATCTTCATGATGTACATTTAATTCATCCATGAGCTTGTGGAATTCAAGCAAGTGTTGAGCAAAATTATCGTCCACATATCCTCCAAATTTAGGAAGGACATCTTCCCAAATTTTAATGTATGGAACAATGTTTGGAAAGCCATAAACATTTGTAAAGTCCAGAGGAGCAAACCGTGCAGCAATTCGAGCAACGAACGAATTCAACATTTTGAGACCAGTGGAGTCGTCAGTGAATCATGTAGAGTCTTTGAACCAAGGATTTGCCAAGTGAATGATCACAGCCAATTGAATTCCTATCCCTTGTTCACCATCAAGGAATAACTCTAAACTTTTTTCATATCCCAAGGAAGATAGCTTCATTCCTTCGTCCCCAGCAACGGCACCAGAAAATGTTGTCACAAGAGTCGACTCTAGGCTGTAATAGAGTCGAGCCTTAGCACATTTTAAATTGAAATTTTTTGTTGATTGATCAGTCATAGGAGGCTTCTAGAACTAGGTCTGAAACAGGCGCTTCACTCATTTATAGATCAGAAACGAAGAGGCATAACCTTGTTTGTCTAATTGATTTAATAAAGAAGATGGATAGAGGATAGGAGATGAAGAAGACTTAAACAAAGAGTTAGGTATCTAATTCTGATAATTCTAATCTTTATNCTTCACTCATTTATAGATCAGAAACGAAGAGGCATAACCTTGTTTGTCTAATTGATTTAATAAAGAAGATGGATAGAGGATAGGAGATGAAGAAGACTTAAACAAAGAGTTAGGTATCTAATTCTGATAATTCTAATCTTTATTTAAATGGAGGAATGACAAATAACTTTGAAATACAAACATGCATATATATAATTTGTAAATTAGGCAGAAACAGTCAAGCTACAGGTCTTGTTTTGCTCACAGCATAAACAGAGGAAAAATTGAACCTAACATGCTACCCAATAAATGACTATAGCAGAGGTATTACTGAATTAGAGCCATTACAAGCTGAATATGTAAAAGAAGGAAGAAATAATGAATGTAAACCTACGAAAACAATACAGGAAAAATAAAATTACACAGTGACGAGGTGTAGAATCTCTGGGCATTTTGTTCTATATTGGCTGAAAAGGAATGCATTACAAACCCAGCCTCCAAAAGGCTCTCGGGCTGTTCCCCCCCTCGTTCCAATGTTACAAAGATGCCTCATATAGGTATTGAGGTCAAAATCCCCCCTAATCTAAAAGATAACAACAATTAAATTCAATTCTTGAAACTTTCTGCCATAGAAAATGGGCCAAACTGCTGAAAATTGGGGCTACGGTAATGGTTATGTATCTCTCGAATCACGACAGTTGTGTATAAACTAAAAGAGGCTTTTTTGCATCTGTTTATTCTGAGCAAAAACCTCTCTCAGTTCCCTGAGGTTCGTTTTAATTTTCCCCAAATCTGCATTTTACAAACATGTGTCAAAACAGGAAAATATGAGATCCAAAAATTAGGGCTCGGAGATGGATTTGATTCTCCCAATATGTGACACCTATAGGAAAATTGAGAGAAACTATTGATCTATGATGTGTTAGGCACAAAATCCTCCGACCGTTTCTCAAAATTATCCTCTATTCACTCAGAATCATCATTTGAAAATGATGACTCAGCACAATAAAAAATGCCACATTTATGAAAACGAACCTCATCTTGCAGGGGATTTTTGACTGCCTTCCCAAGATCCAAATGAAATTCTGAAGACACCATTGAAAATATTAGGATCTTTAGATGTCTATCGACTATTCGAACACGGAATATGGCCTCTCCAAGGCTGAGAAAAATGGTTTTTTCCCAAGGCGATTTTTTGTGTGAGGCTAGAACCCCGATTTTGGGCCTTCAGGTTTTGGGAAAACGGGGCAGTGGTTAAAATATCTACGTCGGCCAAACCCCCAACAGCCAAAACCTCAAAATGGTGACATGGCATTTATGTAAAACCCTTCTAGCAATTTTCTTGCCGCGTATTGCATTCTTTTCGTGCTTCCTCATGAGCTCTTCCTCCATGTGGCTTAATGTGTGGTGCTTGAACGCTTGGTCTCGGCCAACTGGTGTCATATCATAGATGTTTGGCCCTGGTACACCCATGGGTTCTCTCCTTGGATTTTTTCTTGAGTTGGCTTGTGACTGTTACACTACTATGACATTTCAGATCATGAGAATGGGGCGCAATCAGTGTTATCATTCAATTAAAATAAACGTTAAACCAACCACAACGATTGAACATAAGTAAACAACCCATTATTTGGAGCCTATATCGGCATTATTTGACATGAAGATGATACGTAGAAAACATTAAGTGATGTGCGTGACAGACAGGTGGCCATTTTTTCCCACTTGCACTTTCGGTCGCTAAGGACGTATGAAATCTGAAATTTAAGCTACCGAAAGTCTGCACTTTCGGTAGCTAACGTTATAATTTTTTTCCTCTTAAGCTACCGAAAGCCAAAATTTTAATATTTGTGACAACACTTCCAAAGAGATATTTCTTCAACGAGTGCGCAATTAGATCATATGCTTTGCATGTTAAGAATTGTCCAATGATATATTTATCGTTAATATTTTGGTTTGTCCTATTTTCATTCATATGAAATTATAAGGATGTTCGGGTAGTGTTATCGCACAATCTATAGATTGGGAAAATCCTAACCCAATCCACAGAAGTGTGACAACTATGGGAGCACCTACCCACTGTCACCTTAGATAGACACTCCCCTCGCTTTAGTGATGATGAAATCACCACAAAGGGGAAATCCAGTGACCCTAGGGGGATTGAGATGAAAAGTGATATGATGATTAGTGAAACCCATGTAGGTCAATCTTGGAGATGAATAATGGCTTGGAAAAGATTCTTGTGAAGGAGGATAAGGTTTCCAAGTGTTTTGTACCTACAAAACAATGTTAACCCTGCCTGGAACAAGACAAATGATCATAAACCAAGCCTTAAATCAAATGGGAATCAACGAGATAAGATTGTTGTCCTAAATTGATGCAGTGTGGAAATAAATAGGTCAGCAAATAAAGATGTTACTAGCTGCAAAATTAATTATCCATCACATCAAATAATTATTGGGTGATCAAGCCCTAATCATGTAGATAGTATCCCAATACTTAAACACAATTTTTGATGGAAAAATAGGGTTGCAAAAAGATGTTATCAGCAATATATTAGGGAAGCCTTTTGTATGTAGCAAACTTTTGATACAAAGGCAAGTTCTAGCCATTGAAATTCACTAGCAAGATACTTAAATGAAAGCCCTTGGCAAGGAGAATAATTAGCACCGATTACTTGCAATTTTCAGTGGCAGAAAGAGTGATAAAAGATGATGAAAGAGTAAGTTTGCAACAGCCCTAATGGTTGTACAAGTTAATTTATAAAAGAAAGAGAATCACTTGTCTAAATAAGACGCCTTAGAGGCTCAAACAAGCTTATAGCATGAAGAACAACTTCCAACTTAGACAATTGCAAAATCTATATTTTTCATGTATACCAATGCAATGATTTTAGATCTCCAATGCAATTTATATTAGTGCCTCATTAATTGGGTTATGGGGTCTCTTTTTATAAGGGCTAGTTGTGTTACCTCCCTAGGGGTGTAAGTCATTTTACTCCCTAGGGAAAACCAAACTAGCAAAGTAAATCTATGAGGGTGTAAGCATGTTTACTCCTCCTAACAACCTTTGCAAAGTGGTTTATCCAAGAAAAATGTGATAGATCTTTGTGGAGGGTGTATGCATTTATACACCTCCAGGGGTTTAGACAAGAATAACCATGAAACAAGAAGAAATAACAACAATATGCATAAAATTCTTTACCAATTTCCAGATATAGCAAGATAAACACTCTTCTACCAAGAATATTCCACCACAAAGCAAGAACAAGCATCAAAGAGATTTAACACACCATTTTTTCCACCAAGAGACAAGTACTAGCATCCAAAATTGCATAAGAGAGAGAAAGTGTGAATTGCCCAAGTAGGGCGAAAATTCCAGCCAAGCAATATGTAATTCTCAAGTGTGTTATATCTAAAATGAAAGTGACAAGGTCTTTATTTATACAAGACCTTAAAAACCATTTTTGTCCACATACTTAGGGTAAAACACAAATTAGGGAGGCTAACCTCCTTAATGTTCCCCTTTACAAGTTATAATTCAATTTTACAAAAGAAGAAAGCCCCAAATGATGATGTCATGCCCCTTAGGGGTGGTGTTTTGGCATAATGAGCAAGTCATTGAGCTTCTTGAAGGAGACGTTGGGCCTCCAAAGGCCATATCTTCAAGTGCAAGGGTATTCCTCCATCCAAATGTGCCAATTCGTCATTAAATCATCCAACACCACCAAGCCCTAGCCCTCCAAGTGTGACGTCATGTTCTAGAAGACTAGAATGTGGCCTCCAAAGGCAAACATTGGGGATAAGAGGGTTGGTGAGTCACCTCCAAGGGATAATCAAGTGCCTCCAAAGGAAACATACCTCTTCCAAGTTGTCCAAAGGAGAGGAGGTGCATCATCCAACATGTGGGATTCATGCCACAAATGAAGGTCCAAGTGACCTTCTGCCTTTAAGATAAAGATTTCATCTATCAAAGACCTGCAAAGAGAAACAAGTACGCCCTCCAAGAGTCCACAAGTCATAATATCAAGCCAAGTAATCCATATCTAACAAAATAACCACCCAAACATGTGCATCAAATCCCCCCTTTCAAAATAAACCAATGCTCAAAGACCTTCTATAATTTTCCCAATTTAGATATGGGAGGGGTGTCATAGTGCCCTATTGGGTAAACTAATTCCTCGAGTAGGGGAAGTTCCCAAGGAGAAACCTCTCTAGGCCATGTAGTAGATATGAGGTGGATGGGGTTAGACTTCTAGGTATGGGGTTTCATGACATACAAGGGCTCGTATTGTCTCATTTATGTGTGCCTTTGTTAAGGCATATTTTTTCCAAACACTTTATTATCCATTTACTTTCCATGTGTCACCAAGTTCAAGACAATAAGGGGCACTAAAAAAGAAATGCATAGACCACATACGCTTTACCTTGGTTTTCATGCATTTTCAAGTTGAAGCCAATAAGGGGCACTAAAAAGGAAATGCATAGCCTACAAATGCTCTACCTTGAAAAGTTTAAGCAATTGATTAATTATTTATTTCATGGGTCCCTTAATTTTATTTTTTGAGAAGTGTTTCATTGCTCTCGAGATCCCAGGGAAAGCCTTTATTGCATGATGTTATTGTTGGGGCACCTCCGAGCCTAATGGCCCCTTCTTCCCATGAAATCAAGTACATTCCCTTCTTTGTTCAATAAGCCCGAAAACCTAAAAGGTTGGGAGACGGAAAGGAAGAAGTGATGGAAGGTGGAAAGTATGAGCAGGAGTGGTACAATGACCCTTCAAGGAGACCCCCCGGTAGCAACCCTTTCCCTAAGGGTGGCCACTTATTGGGAAACCATGACACTCGCCAAGGTGAAATAGGGAAAAAAGTGTAATTTCCAAACAAATGTTTTCAAAATCAATAAAGGATTCTATGCAACATGTTTAGATGCTTGAATTATTAGAATGACATTTACCATAGTATTGTACTTGTTACCTCATGGAGCAAGACATGTTATCCTCAATGATCCAAGTTATATGTTATCGACATTGTTGCCATCTATCAGGTGGTGATGTGTGGTGAATGAAGGGATATGTGTGTTGGGCTTCCTCTTGGTACTCCATGTCTGCAGCTTGAGGGCCTCGAGACATTATCTCCTTATTTAACCCTAGAAATGGGGGATGACATCTAGATCCTACTTAGGGACATGTACTCATCGTAGAGTGCATGAGAACCTAAACATCTTCCGGTAAGACCTGTGCCTACACACACTGAAACAACAAAATTGTGGATATGGAAGGTGGCTCAATCACCCTTTGTCCATATGATAAAAAAACAACGAAAAGAAAATTTTCCATTTAAAAAAAAAACAATTCTAACTAACATGTAATATGATGAAAGAAAATGATGTAAATCAACTATGCAATAATACTAGTAGAGAAAAATGAAAAATGAGATATGACATGCAACTACAAGTAAATGCAACTAACTACCATGAGAAAGTAAATGCAAATGCAAGGGAAAACAAATGACCTACCTACTTACATGGGGCATGGGCCCTAAAGAAATCAGGTTCCTTCTGGAAAATAAAGTTTGAGGAGAGATCCATTTACTGGTAATGGCATCTTCCTCCCTTCGCTAGTGGATAAATAGAAAGAATCAAAACTAGATTTTTCTTCAATCTTATATGGTCCCAGCCATAGACTATCAAACTTATGATTCATCCTAGGTTTCTCCCTTCTCCTATCCCACATTATTACAAATATCCTTTCTTGAAGTCCCTTTGTCTTTCCTTGCGGTCAAAATTTCCTTTGATTTTGCTCTCGTTTTTTATCATTTGATTGAAAGGCATTCTTCTGGTCCCATCCAGTTCTACAAGTCAATCAATTCTTCCTTGCAATGCTTCTTTGTGAGTGGTGAAATGTTGGGATAATTGCAGGGCTGGAATCTGAGGTTTTATGAACAATCACGCCTCCATCTCATAGACCAACTCAAAGGGGGTTTTCTAGTGGAAGTTTTAATGATTGTGTGGTCTACCCAAGGTGCATACTTTATTTTTCCATCCCAACTCTTCTTATTTTCTCCAACAATTTTCTTCACTATATTCATGATGTTTTTATTGTTAGACTCAGTTAAACCATTCCCCTGAGGGTAGTAGTTTGACGAGTGTGATAGAACAATCCCATACTTGAAACAAAATTCATTCAGGGATATTGAGTTGAAAGCCTTGGAATTATCGGTGGTAATCTTAGTAGGGACACCAAACTTAGTGATTGTCCTTTCTTCAAGGAAATTAATCACCACTTCTTATGTTGCTTTATTCATTGGGATTTCCTCTACCCGACAAGTGAAGTAATTTGTAGTCGCTATGACCCATCGATAACCATGACAATATGTGTCCTTAAATTCACCGATGAAGTCCAACCCCCATTTTTGAAAAGGTGCTTCAACCACTATTGGCTTTAAAGGAAGGTCAAGCAATCATTGTTTTCCCGAAAAGTACTAACAAGGTTGGAAAGATCTAACATATTGATGCATGTCAGAAAACATAGTAGGCCAATAATATCATGCCCTCAGAATTTTATGGGCAGTGGTGCGAGCGACAAAATGACCTCTGTTAGGCGGAAATATTGTCGTTTAAATTCTGTTGTAGTATTTTCCCAACTATTTAATTTGTCAATCTAAGGTTCATAGGCTTACAAAGCACACGCACTATATATGCAGGACCGAAGTGGAATTAATCTAATCTAAATTGTTGAAATGAAATTAATCTAGGAAAGCATCGAAAGACTAAGTAGGAAAGAAGGAAATTGCATAAGGGAAAAACAATAAACCATATGAAGAGTTGAACGACAAATGACATATGTGAGCTCACACAATAAATCAATCTCAAATTATATTACAAGAGTCAAATGACAAAGCATGAAAGAATAACAAAGCTAAGAATCAAAGTGAAGAATCCCCTTCTCCT
>SNQJ01S0001037.1:72591-147433 GCA_010110895.2 Picea sitchensis
TGGACTCAAGCAAACACCTCGAGCTTGGTATACGAGGATTGATGGACAACTGATGAGTTTGAGATTTAGAAAAAAGTGTTGTTGATCCCAACCTGTACTACAAGACTATTAATGGTGACTCCCTGATTTTGGTCCTCTACGTTGATGGTTTATTCCTCATGAGTATAGAGAGCCTTATTGTTGAATGCAAGTATGCCTTGGCCTTTGATTTTTAGATGAAGGACCTTGGTATGATGCACTACTTCTTGGGACTAGAGGTGTGGTAGAGAAATGATGAGATCTTCCTAAGTAAGGGGAAGTACACAATTAAGATATTGAAGAAGTTTTGGATGCTCAACTGTAAGCCCATGACTACACCAATGGTGACGAATTTGAAGAGACTAAGTGTGTCTTCTTTCGATTCCGACAAGATTGATCCGACCCTCTATAGATAGTTGATTGGATCATTGATGTATCTGGTTAACACCAGACCAAATATTTGTTACGCAATGAGTGCACTTAGCAATTTTATGAGTCAGTAGAGATAGACACACTAGATTGTTGCGAAGTATGTGTTGAGATACCTGCGAGGCACAGTTGGACATGGTATGAGATATACTTCCAGTATTGACATGAGATTGTAGGGATATAATGAATTTGATTGTGCAGGGAGTGCAGTGGATAGGAAGAGAACCTTCGGGTGTTGCTTCACTTTAGGATCTGCCATGGTTTCCTGGTGTAGCAGGAAATAGACTTATGTGGCTTCGAGCACTGTAGAAACAGAGTATATTGCATTAAGTGTGGCAGTCCGTCAAGCAATGTGGCTTCACAAGCTCCTTGCATATTTATTTGGACATGTGTCGGATTCCACCGTTATTCATTGTGATAACCAGAGTTGTGTGTAGATCTCAAAGAATCTAGTGTTTCATGAAAAATCAAAACACATTGAGATCAAGTACCATTACATCCGAGACATGGTGCAGAAGAAGGCAATACTGGTGAAGTACCTTCCTACAGATGAGCAGGTTGTTGATGTTCTTAGCAAACCAGGACGAAGTTTGAGTACTTTCGTGATAGACTTGGCGTGGCAGAGAATGCCTACCACATTGAGAGGGAGTGTCGATGTTTGCAGTTTCTTGAGACATTCTCCAGATCGTACTCTTTTGTGACTGAGTTGAGTTGATCTGTGAGGAAACTTATCCGAGAAGGGATAAGTGGGTTTGGGATTATAACCCAATGTCCCATTTGGAGAGCACATGAGGACATGTCAAGATAGTTGACCTTCTCGTCACACACTATGGGGATTTGACCCTAGTGTTTCTAGAGGGAGTAGACTCTAGAAGTCCACATGGGAGTGCCATGTGTGAAAGACATTCTCCAGATCATAGTCCTCTGTGACTGAGTTGAGTTGATCTGTGAGGACACTTGTCTTATAAAGGATAAGTGGGACACTTATCCGAGAAGGGATAAGTGGGTTTGGGATTATAGCCCAACATCCCTTGTGGAGAACACATGAGGACATGTCTCTTGTGGAGATCACATGAGGACATCTCTCTTGTGGAGAGCACATGAGGACATGTCAAGGGAGTTGACCTTGACGTCACACACTATGGGGAGTTGACCCTAGTGTTTATAGATGGAGTAGCCTATAGAAGTCCACATGGGAGTGCCATGTGTGACAATTCAGTGCTCTAAGTTGTCAAGGATTGAAGGCTTGAAGTTTACGTCCACCTTGTAAGGGAGAATTTCCTCACAAGGTTGTAGGGTGGAGGCAGAAACGGCCAAAGCATCTGCAATAGAATTTTCCTCTCTAGGGATGGCTTCGATTGAAATTTGTCGAAACTTTTCATAGCATCCCATACAACACCCCTATTTTTCCTTAGTCTTGGTTTCTTGGCAGCAAAATATCTCTTAATTTGGGAAATTATCAAGTTTGAATCTCCTCTTACATGTAAGGACCTGATATTCATATCGATGGCGAGATTAAAACCTAAGTTAAGAGCCTCATATTCGACAATGTTATTAGTGCAATCAAACTCAAGCCAATATGAGAAACATGTAACTCCCTTGTCTAGCGATACTAAGACTATTCCAACCCCCGAATGTGCACTTGAATGTGCCCCATCAAACTCTAAGGCCCAAAAACGGGTCTTTTTCTCTTCATCCTGAAACAGAGTGTTTGATAAGATGTGTGTGCATTCAACTTCTATGCTAACAACGTGGATTTGATGTGACAATCTTTTACAGTTCTCACTATGTTCTGTCACAAGGGCCTCAGGGTACAAGACACAAGATCCCCATTGGCATTTGGGACAATGACATAAGAAAAGTTCTAGTGAACACTCCCTCTTATTTCACTTATCCAATCTCTTGACATAAGGAGGCCCCATGCCTCTGGCACATCAATGACTACAACATCTATCAAAAAAGACACGTCTGGGGATTGTTCAAGGCTTGCTTTTAGGTCCTCAATAATCCCACAAATCGGAATTTTCCTTGAATCCATACGTCAAATGTTTGTGTAAGGTCGGGTTACCTTCAATCCGAGTTTTTTTACAGAATGCATTGTCATGAAATTCATGGAATCCCTGGAGTTCGAAGTGCAGTTGTGAAAATATAGACGATTTATTTTCAAGGTAAAGAGAAAAGATGGGTGACTTTGGATTCACCCAGCAAGGATGATTACATGGAGATATTCCTTTTCTCTAGCATTTTTTTCTTTACTAAAATTGATGGTGATTGCCTCCTCTGGTTCGTGGACTTGAGGGAGGAACCTCTTGGCGTGTCTCAATAGCTCTTCTTCAGCTTTGTTAGCTGCCAAAACTTCTTCAAGATCTAATTTTCTCTTCGTAATAGACATAGATTTATTCGTGTCACATGGTACCATTTTTCCTTTTATGGACTTAAGGATGTGGTTAGCAGCTTCAATGTCATATTTTCTTTCTTTCGTTTTGAGATATATCTTGGTAACACATAGAGCCTTGATATGAAGTGTGGAATGGATAACATGAATCATCTAACTTTTCTGCACAGTTCCTTGTGGGAAATTCTCATTGTGATGATGAGAAGAAGTTAGATTTTCATCTATTTAGCATGCCATCTCCTGGGATTCCATCAGGGTAGTGGCCTACTTTTTTCCTATCAAGGAGCCATAAGGATCATTTATAGTTTGCATGTAACTTCATAGAATGGTGTCCTTAGAAGGAACAAGGCTCTGGGGGGGCATTTTGTCAAGGTATTAAACCTATCATTGAAATCCCTGATATCCTCCCCTGGTTCTCTTCTACAATAGTAGAGTCGATCATAAAGGGATACCAAATTCTCCTTCTTTGTGAATCTTCTGATTAATAGACTTTGGAAAATGTCCCAAGTGTTAATTCCTTGGCCTTCCCTAAAAGAGATAAGGAAAAAAGTTTCAACCATACATCTTTGCACTAGTCACAGCAGCGAAGAGCAATTGCAAAGGTGTCCAAACGTTGTTGGACTAAGGCGGGATCATCACCAAAGAAGGTGAGAATCCATTATTTAAAACCCCTTGGTATTTTATGGGGTGATACAGGGATTGTTATGATATCCAATGGCTTATATATGTTTTCTTCCCAAGGTTCTAAGAGCGCACTCACAGTAGAAAGCGTGGACAAGGGAGAGACAGGCGAAGGTGGATGAACATAAGATGTGGACGAAGGCGGAGGACTAGGAGGCATAGGTAAATGTTTAGGATTCTTAGGTCCAAATATAGGACGTTTAGGTACAAGAGGAAGGCCAGGGTAGTCCCTCCCCCGAGTTCGTGTCATGATGGAGTCGCCAAATGAGATTTTTTAAAAGCTCATCGATAATGGTAAGGAAACTTCCCTCCAATGGAATCACCTTGCAATCTATGGGTAAAGGATTTGGTATAACTTAGAAAGTGTCATTAGGGATCAAAAGCGGATTCGAAATCCTCCCCAACAATAGCGCCAAAATGTTATCGCACAATCTGTAGATTGGGAAAATCCCTACCCAATCCATGGAAGTGTGAAAACTATGGGAGTACCTACACAATGTCACCTTAGATAGACACTCCCCTCACTTTAGTGATGATGAAATCACCACAAGGGGGGAATCTCAGTGACCCTAGGGGGATTGATATGAAAAATGATATGATGATGAGTTAAACCCCTATAGGTCAAGCTTAGATATGAAGAATGGCCTAGAAAAGCGTCTTGTGAAGGAGGAGAAGGTTATCAAGTGTTTTGTACCTGCAAAACAATGTTAGACCTGCCGGAACAAGACAAATCATCATAAACCAAGACTTAAATCAAATGGGAATCAACAAGATAATCTTTCTGTCCTAAATTGATGCAGTATGGAAATATATAGATCAACAAAGAAAGATGTTACTAGCTGCAAAATTAACCATCCAACACATCAAATCATTATTGGTTGATCAATCCCTAATCATGTAGATAATATCCTGATACTTAAACACAAGTTTTGATGGCAAAATAGGGCTGCAAAAAGATGTTATCAGCAATATATTAGGGAATCCTTATGGATATAGAAAAATTTTGCTACAACAGCAAAGTCTAGCCACTGAAATTCACAACCAAGGTACACAGATGAAAGCCATTGACAAGGAGAATAATTAGCACCAATTACTTGCAATTTTCAGCAGTAGAAAGAGTTTGCAATAGCCCTAATGGTTGTAGCAGTTAATTTATAACAGAAAGAGAATCACTTGGTTAAAGAAGACACCTTGGAGGCTCAAACAAGGTTATATCATGAAGAACAACTTCCAACTTAGACAATTCCAAAATCTCTATTTTTCACATATACCAATGCAATGATTTTATATCTCTAATGCAAATTAGATTAGTGCCTTATTAATTGGGTTATGGGGTCTCTTTTTATAATGGATAGTCATCTTACCTCCCTAGGGGTGTAAGTGTTTTTACTCCATAGGGAAAACCAAACTAGCAAGGTAAATCTAGGAGGGTGTAAGCCTTTTTACTCATCCTCGCAACCTTTGCAAAGTGGCTTATCCAAGACAAATGTGATAGATCTTAGTGGAGGGTGTATGCCTTTATACTCCTCTAAGGGTTTAGACAAGAATAACCATGAAACAAGAAGAAATAACAACAATATGCAGAAAATTCCTTACCAATTTCAAGAGATAACAAGATAAACCCTCTTCTACCAAAAATATTCCACCACAAAGCAAGAATAAACATCTCAAATAGATAGCACACCAATTTTTCCACCAAGAGACAAGTACTAGCATCCAAAATTACATAAGAGAAAGAAAGTGTGAATTTCTCAAGTAAGGCGAAAATTCCAGCCCAACAATATGTAATTCTCAAGTGTGTTATATCTAAAATGAAAGTGACAAGGTCTTTATTTATACAAGACCTTATAAACCAAATTTGTCCACATGCTTAGGGTAAAACACAAATTAGGGAGGCCGACCTCCTTAATTTTCCCCTTTACAAGTTATAATTCAATTTTACAAAAGAAGAAAGCCATAAATGATGACGTCATGCCCCATAGGGGTGACATTTTGGCATAATGACCAAGTCGTTGAGCTTCTTGAAGGAGACGTTGGGCCTCCAAAGGCCATATCTTCAAGTGCAAGGATCTTCCTCCATCCAAACGTGTCAAGTCATCATTAAATCATCCAAAACCACCAAGCACTATCCCTCCAAGTGTGACGTTGTGCTCTAGAAAAGTATAATGTGGCCTCCTAAGGAAAACATTAGGGATAAGAGGGATAGCGAGTCACCTCTAAGGGATAATCAAGTGCCTTCAAAGGAAACCACCCTCTTCCAGGCTTTCCAAAGGAGAGGGGGCACATCATCCAACCTATGGGATTCATGCCCCAAATGAAGGTCCAAGTGACCTTGTGCCTTCATGATCAAGATTTCACCTGTCAAAGACCTGCAAAGACAAACAAGTACACCCTCCAAGGGTCCACGAGTCATAATATCATGCCAAGTAAGCCATATATAATAAAATAATCACCCAAACATGTGCATCAAATGCCCCCTTTTCAAAATAAACCAATGCTCAGAGACCTTGTACAATTTCTCAAATTTAGATATGGGAGGGGTGTCATAGTGCCTTATTGGGTAAACCAATTCCTCGAGTAGGGGAAGATCCCAAGGAGAAACCTCTCTAGGACATGTAGTGGATGTGAGGTGGAAGGGGTTAGACTTCTAGGTATGGGTTTTCATGACATACAAGGGCTCCTATTGTCTCATTTATGGGTGCCTTTGTTGAGGGTTATCCCCATCTCTTTTCTCTTTTTGTTTTTTAAGGCATATTTTTTCCAAACCTTTTATTAGCCATTTACTTTGCATGTGTCACCAAGTTGAAGAAGATAAGGGGCACTAAATAGGAAATGCATAGCCCACATATGCTCTACCTTGGTTTTCATGCCTTTCCATGTTGAAGTCAATAAGGGGAACTAAAAAGGAAATGCATAGCCCACAAACACTCTACCTTGGAAAGTTTAAGCAATTGATCAATTATTTATTTCATGGGTCCCTTACTTTTATTTTTTGAGAAGTGTTTCATTTCTCTCAGGATCCCAAGGAGAGCCTTCATTGCATGATGTTCTTTCTAGGGCACCTCCGATCCTAATTCCCCTTTCTTCCCATGAAATGAGGTACATGCCCTTCTTGGGTCATTAAGCTTGAAAACCTAAAAGTTTGGGAGACGGAAAGAAAGAAGTGATGGAAGGTGGCAAGTATGAGTGGGAGTGGTACGATGACCCTTCAAGGAGACCCCCCGGTAGAAACCCTTTCTCGAAGGGTGGCCACTTATAAGGAAACCATGACACTCACCAAGGTGAAATAGGGAAAAAAGCATGATGTCCAAGCAAATGTTTTCAAAATCAAGAAATTATTATTTGCAACATGTTGAAATGCTTGAATTATTAGAATACACGTACCATAGTACCAGACTTTTTACCTCATGGTGCAAGACATGTTGTCCTCTGTGATTGAAGCTAGATGTGTTGGACGTTGATGCCATCGATCAGATGGTGAAGTGTGGTGAATGAAGGGATATGTGTGTCGAGTTGCCTCTCAATACTCCATGTCTGCAACCTGAGGGCCTCGAGACATCATCTCCTTAGTTATCCCTAGAAATGGGAGATAATAGGTAGAAAAACTTAAAAAGGATAGCTTGGGATAGCTTTAATGGTTGAATGATTTGAACTTTATGAAGAAGGTCTCGAGGTTGATTCCCTAGGTGGGCTACCTATATTGTGTGCCTCATGATGTCCCTAGCAAGTTAGGCATCGTTATTAGCATCGACGGGTTAGCATTGGGTACCATCTGTGAATGCAAGGAAATACCTAAGAGTTTCTCCATAAGGTGTTCCTTGTAAGAAACTTTAAAAGGGACAAATTCATTCTTGAATCCACTACAAAATGGTGCTCTAATATGCTTGGAGGACCTTCATGAAAGTTCTAACACATTTTCATATTAACTAATATGTTGATATATAGTCAATATTATGGTTTTACCTCTTTTCGTTGTCGTGCAAATTTTGAGGGATGTGTCACTAAGATAACTTTTCAAAGGAAAGGGTTCATTATGCAAACCACCATAGGCTCTTACTTTGATATTTCCCTTGGAGGAACTTTGTGTAAGTTATAATTTCTCGAATTTATATTGACACAACTATATTGTTAGTTATATATTTAATTAATGTTATGGATTGATTGTGCTTCGTTGTCATATGAATTTGTAGGGACCTGTAATCAGCAAAAAAGGAGAAAAATTCAAACAAAAAGGGTTCCATCTTTAATCCATCACAAACTCCTTCTTTGGTAGTACTCTTTGGAAGGCATTCATGTAAGTTATAATCAACACATGCATTCATGTAATCTCTAACAAACACATCTTGATACTCGTTTAAGAAGTTGATTTTTGTGTCGTTTCCTTTTTCAACCAATAATATCCAATAAACATCGTCTTGGGTTGATCGTCATCTAAGATATCAACCTAATTACTTGTTTTCACTGTATGTTATCTTTTTCCAATAGAAAATTCACTCAAAATTATATTAGTGTATAATTGTTTTTACATCTTCAAAGGATCCTTGATCAAAATTTATCTCTGTTGATCCAACTTGACACTATTCTGTCACAAATGACTATCCAAAAAGGACCTTATACAAAACCATTGTGCATAGTTAAAGCTAGCATGTAAAGTATTTCATCTCCTCAAAAAGGACCTTATACAAAACCACTATGCATAGTTAAAGCTAACATGTAAAGTATTTCATCTCCTCAAAATATATCAAAAAACTTTTGGATCCATGTACCAACATCCTGATCAGATTCAAACAAAGGAGGGATTAAAAAAGTTTTAAATGAGTTTGAGGACCTGTCGTCCCTCTTTCCCGTGTGAAATATGTTAATCTACCTTTTGGTTCCAAGAGAGCTTGTTTTGATAATCGATCTGCCTCCTTATTGAATTCTCTGAATATATGATGAAAGCAAATTCCTTGAAATATAGTAGTCAATTCCATTGTTCTGTGCTTCCATCCTTCAATGCCAATAGCCTGTAATTTACCTTTGTGATTTAACCAATCAATAACAACCTTTGAGTCCCCCATTAACTGTAATTTTTTAATATTCCAATGATTGGCTAGAGTAAGAGTGGCCCATACTCCCATAAGCTCGGCTTTTGTGTTTTTTCCTCCCCGCAGTTGATATACCATCTATATACAGTCGACTCTGGAAATTTGATGGCACCCCCAGCTCCACATATCAAACCACCTGTTATAGACGCCCCATCAAAACAAGCAATAGTAAAACCATCATTTTGTGTGATCGGGAAAGTTCTTATGGAAATCGATTTTTGTGATTGAGGAAGCCTATTGAGTGATCCAAGTGTCTTATATACCATTGCCCATACCGAAGGAGATTTCTCTTCAAAAATTACTTTGTTTCTCTCAAGCCATATGAACCAACAAGTAAGAGCGGCCAAATTTTTTGAAACAGACTTGTCCTTTGTCCAGGAGGATATACATTCATTAAGTGTAGTTCCTTCCCAATATTTTTTAATTTGTAGAAAATGTGTAATTCTGGCCCAAATTGTCTTAGTGAAAGTGCAATGAAGGAAAAGGTGGTTAATATCTTCAGAACTGAGTTTGCATAGAAGGCAAATACCAGGTCCCTCCCAACCTTTTTTTTGTAGGATGTCCTAGGATAGGATCTTATTTTCCGCTGCCATCCAGATAAATAATTTTATCTTCAGTTGGAGATTCCATTTCCATAAATTTACCTTCCATCCACGCCAAATCGAACAATCCTGAGTAGAAATAAGGGCAACATATATATTTTTTACTGTGATGTTTCCTGATGAATCACCTCCGGTCCAAAGCAGTGTATCATTTGTATCATGGAGCGATACACCAACGCCTATAAGCTCTTTACAATATATTTCCCAATCGGAAGATAGGATTCCCATTAAGCCCAACTCCTCGCTGCTTATCCAAATCTCGGAAAATGTAATGGGATCCCGGGCAATAGTGGCTTGCACCAAAACAGTGATCCTTTTCTTACTTAAATGAGTAATAATCACTTCCGGGAGAAAGGATTTGTCGCCCAAGCCTAAGATCCGATCATTGTATATTATCTACTTGTCACCTTCAAATACTCTTGTATATTTGGGACTAAATACTTTCTTCTCTAATATTTTTTATCCAACAAGTTCATCAAACTTTTTTATTCGGTAAACAAATTTTAAATGCTTGATTGTTTCCTCATGAAGGTTATTCCATTAAATAAATACTTTTCCAATAGATCACTTGGTATCTATTTATATTTAGACCAAGGACGCAGGTTCTTCCATTAAATAAATACTTTTCCAATATATCACTTGGTATCTATTTATATTTAGACCAAGGGTGCTTGATTTGTGTTCGATCTGGTGGAATAATAATCTTCTTTCTAAGTTCTATAACTTTTTTTTATTTTCGTTAAGTGACATTCATGTCGTCATTTATCTACCCCAAGGGAAATCAATAATAGAAATATAGGTTTAACCACCAACTATAAATAGTATGATTAAAATTCTATTATTGTTGAAATCCACATAATTGTAGTATAAGATTTTTTTTCAAGACTATGATGGGTTCAATGACTATTGTCAACCAGCGTCAAGAAATTCCTTGATCCGGACAACTATGGCTTACGTGTAAGGATCCATGTCTTCTTGGGTAAAATATCAACTTACATGAATTAAGTAAATATGGTAATTATATCTCTTGGAGGACTTACTCTTATCAACACATTTGCATTTTATAATCAACAACTAAGTTAATGATATGTTTTTTTAACCTCATTCCATTGTTATGTTAATTTGCAGGAATGTGTAACTACAGGAATGTGTAACTAGAATTAACAATATGAATGATCCATGTTTAATCCAATCCACTACATGCTCCTATTGATCAAGAACCCTCGAAGGACTTCGTGTAAGTTATAATTGCTCAAATTCATGTCAACACATTTTCACATTAACAAGCGAGTTAATGATATTTTTATAATCAATATTACGATTTGACCTTGTTCCATTATCATGTGACTTTGTAGGGTGTAGGTGGAAACACTAATTTTAACACATGAGGCCATTGTCCAATCCGCTAGGCACCTACTCAACTTAGTTAGGACTTAGTGCTTATTTTTAGATCACATTGTATAAATTAATGGATTTTTTTATTTTGTTTAATTTCACACAAGTGTAATGATAAACTATAATTTTATTCATTTTATACAAAAGTAAGGAATGATGGTTGTTAATGGGGAATTCAACAGGTTTTGGGAAATGGAATTTTGGTGAGAAAAGATCGGATCGATGCATTGCACATTGTTCTAGTTGCAGCAAGGTATGGACAAGTGAAGGTCACTAGTGTGAATAACAATAGATAATCACTTTCCATATAGGGTGTTGGGGTTGTGTTCAAGAGATGTAGTCGATGCCTGTCATTCCAATGGACATGTGGCAATAGGACATTATGATGTTTGCACATGTGAAGGAGAGGGGAGGGACAAACCATTATCATTTGTCTCTTCTATCTGGCATTAATTTATCCACCTTGCATGAGAATTAATCCATATCTTCAGCAAATAATGAGGTTGCATGGGTGGGGTGTTGAAAAACCCTTTTAAATAGTTTGAAATCTAGAGCTAAAGCTTGTTAGAATTCATCCATCACAAGGAAAACACCTTGTAGCAGAGGTTTTTGCTGAGGATTTTAGTGATACAAGATTTGGTAAAGTTTTCAAAAAACCTTCGTTATTAGAAGCGGAAGTTTTAACAAACGTTCCATATAACTACAAAAATTTGGGCGGGCGAAGGTTGTAGTGGAGGTTTTTTTCAGTGCTTTTATTGTTAAAATGCATTGATGCTGTCTTACTCAACCTTCCTCGATGCCTACATAACACTAAAAAGCATCGATGATCTTATAATTATTACACATTGATTTCGCCTTCTTTTTTTATGCAACATTGATGCTCTTATAATTGTTGCGCACCAATTCCATTTGCATATGAAGAACTAGTGCTTTTTGAGATATGTACACACGATGTTGTTTTAGTTAGCGTGCACCCTGGTGTTTATATAACTCATATGTATTGGTGCTTGTATTAGCATGTGCACCGAAGGTTAGTAAAATTTTGAATATTCGAGGTGAGATGTTGGTGCCATTATTTTTACTAAGCATTGGTGCACATATTATATTTAAAGCACCAATTTGTATATTATATTTAGAGCCATGGTGCATATTGCAACACATGCACACCGTAAAATTTTGAAGTGATAAATATAATTATACGTTATGTCATCTAAAGAATGGTGTTTCTTCTCAATAATTCACACCGGTGTTTTTATATAATTAATGGGAATTGGTGTGTATTACTCTTTAAAATGCACAACTTTCTATTTTATGACATGCATCGTTTAGTGAGTTCATAAGAATAGAGTGCATCAATATGTAGATATTTTAATTAATTGTTTTTTTTCAAATTTTCAATTAATCATCTCAAAATCAAATATTTTTTATAATAATATTGTTTTATGTTTTTGTTATTGCATTATGACATAATGATTGCATTAATATGTTATCCAACAGATTACACCTCTGTTATTTGTAACAATGTAAATCCTCTGCGTATTAATTAATCAACAACACAACAAATTACAACATTCGACAATGCAATAAAATAAGAAACTCTTTTTATTATATATGAATAAGAGACCCATTGTCATACAAAATGTGGCAATGTTAAGGTCCACAATCATCAAATTACAACCAATATGTAATTGTTACACTTATGGGTAACATGTCCTCATGCAATTGGGACAATATGTCAAGTACATTAAACAAAATCCCCAATTTTCTCAAACAAATGTTCCAAAATAGACAACTGTCAATAACATTCAATTATATTGATTATTATTCATCATTTGAACTATTGTCATTGCTCGAGCTATGTGCATGCCTCATTTCTTCATCATTTGTAGGTGATATTGTAATTTCATTATTTAACCTAATATTTTCTTGATCAGCTTGTTTTTTATGTTATGCCTCTTCATCTTCCATCTTCAAACACAAAAATAAAGTGTAATAAGTATATTTATATTTATATATAGCAGAATATACATGTTTATGTAAATAAAAAAACATACCCTAGCAGTGAGTCTTTCATAAATAATACAGGTTCTTTCGAATCCATGCTTCATGCATGTTATTGCACAATATGTACTTTCCCAAATCCTAAGGAAAGTGGGAAGAGATTGGTGTAACACAGAGGCAATCCTGTCACTGTCACCTTAAAAAGGTGCCTCTTTCTATTTAGGAGGAAGATGATTGTACTCCAAGGGAGACGTCCCTAGACCTAGTGGGTTGATGAAGGGAAAAAGGTAAAGTAAAATGGCCCTCTCTCTAGGTCACTCAAGTTGGAATTTGTGTCTTGAAAGGTGAAGCAAATGAGGTAAAGGAAAGTACCTGCCCTTAACCAAGACAACAACAAACATTATGACAAGCAACAATTGATATTAACACTTCAACAAGACATCAAATTCATGAAAGTAAATGTTGGCGGCTCTGCAGTAAATGATATCAACTGCAAACTGTCTCGGAAAATGAACTTGCATAGACAATGCAACAAGGTATTAAAGCTCCAATAATGATACTATGCCAGTTCTTAGAGATGTATCAACCAACCATTAAACTTTAATAAGTTGTCTAAGAAGATTGTAACAACAATAAAATAGAAGTAATAGATCAATTGAATGTAATTTAAGAGGCAATTAAATGTAAAATTTAATTTTAATCGATTGTCCTTTTCCTTATACTAATTATGGGCTAATTAATATGGTTAAATGAGGTTGAAAGTGCTGCAAAATGATGATTGTAGCAATGATGTAATAGCAACAAAATAGATTATAACAGTTGTAACAACCTTCATAAGTGCACTTTAAGAGGCAATTGATCACACACTCTAGCATTTATTGATTTTGGTTTGCCTAGTACAAATTCTGGGTGGTTTATCAATCAATAAAGGAGTTTGATAGGCTGTCAAAAGTGATTGTAACTGCAGCAAACAAAAGTGATGAAAGCTGCAAGAAACCTTCAGAAATGCACTTTGTAAAAGCAATTAATGCACACTCTAACTATGGTTGATAGTACTTTGCTTCATGCAATTTTTTGGGTTGATTTAGTTAGCTTGTAAACTAAAAAAGGCTGCTATATAATGGTTGTAGCATGTATTTGTAACAACAACAGGTTAGTACTCTCAAACTAGGTTAGTAAGTTAGACTAAGTTAGTAGAATAGAAAGTGAAGTTTGAGTGTGGGTTGGTAGTCTTGTCAACAAGTGAGAAAGGAGGACTAGTGCCTTTCAGGGGTAAATGGAGTCAATATTGGTGGCTCTCTTTAGGGCTAGTAACAAATGATAATGCACACAATTCAAGAGGGGACAATACCTAGGAGGAATAGCACCTTAAGTCCTCCTAGGTTTCTTGACCTTAAGAAGAGAGGAAGTTATGGTGTAGGCACTTCTAGGCCCTAGCATCTCCTTCTTCTTGAAGAGTTTGTGGATGAAAATTAACTTAGGCACAATAGATAGATGTAAACCTCTAAAGAACTAGCACTTTAGGGCCCTATAGTTTCACTAGTTACTAGACCAATTTAATGAAGCTTGGCAAATGAAAAGTAAGAAAGTAGCACCTTAAGTTTCTCACTTCAAGCATTAATTTAAAACATGCAATTTCATAATCTTGTATGAGCAAGCAAACCATTACCGTAACCATTAACAAATGACAAAGTAAAAATCCACTTACTTGCACCAAGAATAATCATGTAAAACCATGCAAGATTGCCACAAAACTTCATAAAATTTGTCCAAGTTCCAAAATAAGCCTTAGAAGATAAGTGTGCCCTCCTTGTTTCAGCCAATAACCCTAATAGGGAGCAAATTCCAGACCCCCACTCTCCCAAGTGAGAGTGATCATGAAAAATGAATGTACTTTTTGTTTATTTATACCAAATTAGGCCCAAAATTAATTTAAATTCAAAATTGTTGGGCCAACCTGGCCAATTTGTTACAAAAAATAAATTTTGACAAAATTAAATAAATTTGCATCTAAAATCTCCTCCAAGGGTGATGTCATACCCTTCTAAGGTGATGTTGAGCCCCATATGTGGAACGCTAAGCATGGAAAGTGGAATGCTTGGCCTCCATAGGCCTAAAATGATGCCTACATGTGCCACAAGCCTCACAAATGCCTCCAAAGATGAAACCCTAGCTTTGGATGACGTCTAGGGCTATCATGGTGACGTTTAGGAATCTCAAGGGCTAACATTCAAGTGGTAGGAACATGAAACCCTGGATCTAGGTATGCCAAAGTGCCTCCAAAGGAAATGTCCTTCCTTTTCCTGGTGCAAGTCTTCAATCTCTGTCTTGCCCCCTGGATGAGGTCTCAGCATCCATCGGTGGGCTTTGATCCCTCCTGAAAATTTGAGCTAGTCATTCCCTCAAGCACACTTGTTCACCGAGAAAGGTCCTGTAGAGACAACAAGTACACCCTCCAGGGGTCCATAAGTCACAAGGATCATAGCATGTAAATCACATATAATAATTAAATCACCTGAACATGTGCATCAAACCCCCCTAACCCCAAACAAATGCTCAAAGATGTCATGCAATTTGACAAGTTTAGGTTTGGAAAGGGTCTCGGGGTGTCCTATTGGGATAATCCCCTTTAAGTTTGAGGTGTTTCCCAAGTGGATTTTGGTCCAAGTCATGCAAGTGTATGAGGTGGCATGGGGTAAACCTTTGGGCATGGGGTGCATGTGATAACAGGGAAATGTAGATTCTTACCTATGGGCGCCTTTGTGGAGGGTGAGTTGCACCTTGTCATGAATGAAATTGTTTCCTAGCCCATTCATTGTCATTTATTCTTAGCTTTCTTTCTTTTTATCTTTTCTCTTGTGCTACAAGGGAATAGTTGAGGGCCACTGTCCTGGATTGGTGACAAGAGGTGACAGTGTCATCCACAAAACATTTCACAAAAATGAGAAGGTTGGCTCGTAATGAGACCCCTTTCTCTTGGCTATGCAACCAAGAGCCACTACCCTGGCTTGGTGACCAAATAGGTGGTAATTTCATACCGCTACATGTTCATGGTCATAATAGGTCGGCTTGTGATGAGACCTCCTATCCATCCACTAATACCTTGAGTGTTCATCTTATCTTGTGGGTCACCTTTTCTTACTAAGAATATTTTCACTGCTTTCTCGGGGATCCCTGGGTGAAGCATCTCGAAGGTTTCAAAATTGGCTTTTAAATCTTTCCAGCTACTTTTACCCTCTAGGCCTTTAGCCCCTTCTTCCCATGAGGTAAGGTACAACCCTTCCTAGTGTAGTCTATCCCAATGCCCAAAAAATGGGAAGATGAAAGGAATAAGGATGGAAAGTGGTAAGTATGGAGGGAATGGACAATAACTCTTCAAAGCTGCACCCAATAGCAACCCATCCTAAAGGGAAATCAACTTACTATGGCATCGTGTCACCCTATCAGGTTTAAACAAGGCAAAGAGCCTAATTTCCAAGCAAATGTCATGAACTAAAGAAAGACTTAATGCAACATGTTCAAGTCGTTTAAATATCGGAGTGATACATACCATGATACCTAGACTCATTACCTCATGGAGCAACACCCATTGTCACTTCAGGGCCAAGCTTGTATGATGAATGTTGTTGTTTTCGATATGTTTGTACTTGAAGAAAAGAGGGGCCCTCCGAAGCTATGCTTAGGTTGTCCGTCTCTCGGCACTCCATGTCTGGAACCTGTGGGCCTTGAGACACGATCTCCTTAGTTATCCCTAGGCTAGGGGATAACAATGCCTTCTCTCAAAATATATTTTGTTTGTTGCACTCCATACTTTGTTTCATGCATGTTTAATACGCCATGACAAAGCACAATCAATATAATTAATATCAAGGTTTCTTGTTGTTCCATTAATTATAAAACAAGGGAAGTTAAATAACATAGCTATTGTTAAATTAACCCTTGATACTTCAACATATACTCACAACCCATACTTAACCCAATGTTTATAAATTCATGGGTTGGCTCATCTTTGTATGTTAGCACATGTCCATGGACAAGTGTAAATTAACTATTTAAATATAAAGATCATTGCAAACATGAAATCTTAAGTAAGGCTGAAAACGTAAGTAGTCACAAAGTTTGCAATCAACACTTTTATTCGTCGTTGTCCTGTCTTATGTGTTGAATGGGTTCTATTTTTTTCTTTTCAGCAACAAAACAATTGAAAATTAGTATTTCATGTGATAATTAAATTCAATGTACATAAAAGAATAATTGAATGATCACATACCTCTAATGCACATTGTTGTTGGGATGGCTCCTCTTGCGACACAATAATGTTCATTTCTTTTACCATCTCCTTCTACACTTTTTTGGACATCCCTACCGGCATGTATTGGCTTTCCCCTCATTTGTCCCTTGGAATTTTCATAATCTCCCTAAAAAATAAAAGCTAGGAATCATTAGATATTAGATATAAAAATTGTGAATTATTTTTACAAAATAAGATAACAGGCATATAGTAAATCCATATGCACTGATGCGTTAACCATAGATATACACACTAGTGTATGATAAAAGTTGTGTTGTGAAATCGAAAACGTTTTACAAATTGTTGTATTCATGCGGTGCTTTGTAAATTAATAAAAGCACAAGTACCTAAGTATTGTTTATTACGCATTGTCGACCCATGAACAAATTTAAAACATGAAGGTTTCCATTTAAAAAACAATATCATTTTCATTTTAAACACAGCGGTGTTGTTTATATGAACATGCGCACAAGTGCTTATATCTGTACAATGCACACTGCTAATCACGAAAGCATTTAAAAAAAATATTATTTCTAATTTAAATTCAGTGATGCTATTAACATGAACATCTGCAGTGGTGCTTTATCACTGTACAGTGTGCACCGCGAACCACGAAGGTGTTTAAAAAAACAAACAATGACAAGCCATTTTGTGATCCAATGCAATGTGTGGTTCTATTGAAACGGATAACAAATGCCCCATATATAAGTAAAGAAACCCTATAAAAATCTATTGCTTAAAAAAAATTCTCATTGTGAAATTAGAGAGGGAAAACAAGAAAAACAACAAGGAAGTTAGGGCTTCCAATACCGAAGGTAGCTATGAAACCCTTGTATTTTTGGCGAATGCACTGGAAATTGCTTGAATCAAATAGGGGAAAAATTAAAATGATCAATATAATGAAATCATATACTTGGAATTATTCCTCTGCAGATTTGTATGTGATCTATGGTAATCCCTTTGGAATTTGGCTCTTCAAAAAAAATCCACCCACTCCAAAGTCTTCAATTGTAAATATCTCTTGCACAAATCTCCCCTCTAAATTTTGGCAGAAGAATGAAAAAAAGAATAGGGTTTTCATTTATAAACACATACATTTAGAAAAATTGAAATTCCTACTCATTTTTTCATTGTATATTTCGATGCATTGATAATAAACATGTGTGTTGTTGTTTTTTCATAACTTACTTATCCGATGCTCTATATAGTACATAGTGCGCCGGTGTGGTGTTTACGTACAACACCAGTGCGATGTTTAAGTACTAACGCACCAAGAAACAATTTAATTTGTAAAATGCAAAAGAAAACACCCACATTAAACTTTTGCAGAGGTTTTGCTTTGCGGAGGCAGTGGCGGAGGTCACTCTTCGGTGCCTTTCATAACTTACAACACTAAGGCGTTTAGGTTATAGAGACACACCAGGGCATCATTATATAATTAGGTGCACCGTTAACTTTTAAAAGTTTTTTAAAATTTTGTTTGAAGTTACATTATTCTATGCTTCCTAAGATGATGGTTTTGGCTCAAATGCAAGAAAAAAGGAATTATAATATCAAATGGCCAATTCTTCATATTCCAACTCATTCCACAACATTGATGTTGCATATCCTTCAAGTTATCCCCGGTCAATTGCAATAAGTCTAAATTTTGTTTGTAATTTAATTATCTCATTAAATTTATGTTAAGTATGTATGTGCAGTTGAATAATTGTTCATTGAATTTTGCAGGATCGTGATTCAAGATCGAGTTCAGATGTGCAAGATATTATAGTAGTCCCAAAACCCCACAAGCTCTTATCAGAAGAAATATACCACAAGCAGATGTTTGATAAAAATGGACAGTTGCATTACCCTACCAATTATAATATGTCATCTTCCAGCAACCAGCCTAGGTCAATGGTATCACACTGTGAATTGGGAAGAAACCCCTTGGGGCATAAGAAAACGATGATTTAGTAATTGTTTTTTTGGATTTTCAATGGAACCAATGTAAATGTATTTCTTAATTTGATAAAAAAAATTATAAAGTGGTTGGTTGCATATTTATTATTGGGAAACAAGTTTTCATCCTTCTAGTAAAATTTTGGTATAATGTTTGAGCATACTAAATGCATTGTGTTACTAATATTATCGATATGATGTTCAATATATTTACAATCAAGATTATGATGACAAACGACCTGTCTACCATCTACCATTACACCCCACTATGATGCCAAGTAAAGAGATTGCTAATAAATGTGCATAGCTCGAAGAGGAAGCATATCAAACATGGTTGAATCAACCACCTCTTCAATTCCCACAAGGTCCTGAGTCACCAATTCAAAATCTCTACAATAACCCTAGACCTTCAGATGTTGGGGACTAATGCAATGATACAGAGGTTGGTATGGATGATTTCTTATGGGATACCCAAGCCACGGAGGGAATGTTGTTACATGCATTCCAGTAAAACGAACTAGGGGATGACGTTGATATCGTCGATACCTTCTTCAAAAGCTTGAAATATGCTTCCATCACCCCTCTCTTTGGACATGGGTTAAGGTCTACCCAACTAGGGACAACAATGTTACTATACAACTTGAAAGAAATGTATGGTATGTCAGACGCGTGTTTCTCGACACTTTTGAGGTAACTAACCATTAAGTACCCTAATCTTTTAAGTAATCTTGTAACACAATGAAGGAAGAAAATGGCTAGTTTTATGGATGCTTAATGACGGTGTACATTTTTATTGCTCACTAATTGCATGTTACTCAAAGATAAGGTACTTCCAAAAGATAATTCCTTTCCTGATAGTTGCGTAGAGGAAAAGAAAATGTTGAAAATCTTGGCTTTTTAGTACATATCATACCATGCATGTATGGATGATTGTATTCTATACAAAAATGAATATGCAGACAAAGAGATATGTCTAGAATGTGGGCATGACAAGTACTAGAAATCAAAAAACAGGGTAAGGCACATGGTCCTCCTCATAAGATATTGAGGCACATGCCTATAATTCCAAGGATTCAAAGGCTCTTTCTTTGCAAACAATTAGTTGTGTTGCAAGGGTGGCATGATTTACATAGAAGTGAGCAAGGATTTATGTGAATCCCAGCAGATTCAATAGCCATGAAACATATAGAGGATACATGGCCTTATAAATTCAAGGATGAAGTATGGAGCCTGCGATTGAGCATAGCCATGGATGGAGTTAACCCATATTCACCCCAAAACACCAAATATTATTTTTGGCTAGTGGTAATGATCAATAACAATATCCCCCCATGGTTGTCTGTGAAGAATGAACATCTTATGTTGGCTCTTATACTCCTGGGTAGACATAAGTGAAGAGAATGGATGTCTACCTCCAACCATTGATCAATGATTTTAAGCAATTGTGGGAAGGGATATATCTATATGATGTATCGAGACCCATCTCAATGGAGAGGTATTTTATGTTGTATGGCATACGTTCATACACCACTTACAATTATCTAGAACTAGGAGTTTGCTTTGGTAATCGTGTTGATTGATTTGTTTATATCTGTAATATTATTTGGCATACTTAATTTCATGATACTATTTTTTTGACACTAACGTGTTATGTATACAATAACATCACAAGTCTTGTAACAAAAGGATATCATGCATGTAAATTTTGTGGACCTTTTATAAAATATAGGTGGTTCAACCACCTACGAAAGCCGGTATACGACTACTCGAGGGTATTCCTCCCAAAAGACCACCCTTATAGAAGAGTTGCATCTGCTTTCAATGGTAAACGAGAGAGAACCCAGAGACCTGGAATAATGACACTGGCAGATTGGATTATAACATATGACGCAGAGAAGGAGAAGGAAATGGAAAAATTGTTTGATTCAAATGGGGAAACTATGTTCGATAATCTTGAATTTTTTAACACTTGTGTTGAGAAAATTCCCATTGGGATGAAAAGGAAATCTGTATTTTATGAGCTTCCATATTGGGAGCATATTAAGAATGGCCACTTACTAGATCTCATGCATATATTCAAAAATGTTTCATCTTCTTTATGGAGGCACATATCGTCGAATAAAAGTGACACATTGGTTGTTAGGAGAGATCTTATTGTTTCGAATACTAAAAAGAGGCATTGGCCAATAAAAGAAAGTAGAGGAGAGGTTGGTCCCTCTTGGTCTTTTAAAGAAGGTGATGTCCCATGGATTTTTAAGAAAGATGATCTTTCTATGGTGAAGGATGTTGTATTGGGTGTGAAGTCACATTCTTTATATGGGTTGGCTCTATGATGTTGCTTCACTGTAGAAGGGAATTTGTCGGGGTTGAAATCACGTGACCATTTGAACCTTCTAAGGGTATGTTTCTCGAATACATGATTCTTCTTCTACAATGTCGGTAAAAATATGCTATGCACTCATAGTTTTATGACAATTAATGATGTGTGTGTCTATTTTGTAGTATCATTATCCTTTGTTCATGCATGGTTGTGTTGACCATGACTTTCCCCAAGACCTGTGACGTGCCATATCAAAATTATATGCATTTTTATGTTGGGTCACATCAAAGGAGATTCATATGGCTAGCATTTCACGGTGGCGTCAAGAGATAGATGAGATTGTTTGTATGTTTGAGAAGGAACCGCCCACAAGTTTTATGGACTTGAAAATCCATCTTCTAATTCACATACCTAATGAGGTTGAATTAGCTAGGGTACTCTCGTGTTGTTGAATGTTCTTCTTAGACAGGAACATGAAAAAATTGAAGGG
Source organism: Picea sitchensis (assembly GCA_010110895.2). Taxonomy (NCBI): domain Eukaryota; kingdom Viridiplantae; phylum Streptophyta; class Pinopsida; order Pinales; family Pinaceae; genus Picea; species Picea sitchensis. The sequence continues at coordinate 94,242 of SNQJ01S0001037.1, forward strand.
GTTTGTTTGACAAAGGGAAAAACTAGAGGGCTCTATGGTGGAGAGGTACATAGTATATGAGTTTTTCTATTGTGCCATTGAGTACATCAAGAAAATTGATGACACCCTAGGGGTAGTGGTTTGGGATGACCAATAGGATGAGGACAAAAGGGAAAGAGAGCTACTCCAAATTAATAGAAAAAGATACTTGATAAAGAGTAAGTCACTTATATTTTGTCAAATTTGCACAAAGAAACTATTTACATCGATATATTTGATCTCATGCTATTTGTTTTGAGTTCTTGTATGCATCGACGAATTTAGAAATTGATGCCATCAGTAAATTCGTTCTTTACAACACAGAGGCAACACGAACATGGGTCGCATTGTATGAAGAGAAAAGAAGGAAATGGGATAATGATAGGAAAGCATTCAGACTGTTGAATGGTAGAATCTTGCCTTATCCTGATCATTTAAAAGAAAATATGCCAAAAATTTGTCCCAACGGTTGGGTGATTGACCAAATACTAGAGAAATTTGTTGTGTTCGGTCCTAACCCATGTGGATAAGAGTTGAATGCACTAAACATAAGGATTGTGTGTAGCAACTCTGTAATAACCTCTCTGAGTACTACATTCAATTTATAATATTGCACATTTGAATTATAACATGTATTATGTTTCTATTAATACTTGGGTTATTAGACATATGACACCATGCTTTATTCGCACTTTTACAAGTGCATTTGTTTCCATCTATGTGGGTATATGGACATCATTTTTGCATTGAGGATGTCGATGATGGACACACCACACAAGATTGTGGAGTGGAGGTTGAGTTTGACCACTCTAGTTGTGCTATCCACTGTGATCAAAACCTAATAGAGGGGAAGTTAGGTTACATTGGAAAGATAGAAGAGATCGTGCAAGTGGACTTCTCATCTTTTCAATGTATTATATTTAGTTGCAAGTGGTGGGATACCTTTGACTGGAGAAATGTAAAGGAATACCGTGATAATGGGCTAATATGTATTAACTCTAAAAAAATGTGGGTTGAAACTGAGCCTTATGTTTTCCCAAAACATTGCAACCAAATGTTTTTTTACCCAGATGTGTTGGATGGGGATTGGTGGTTCGTACTGAGACATGATCTGAGATCAAAACATCTTTTTGAGAACAACAATGTTATAATGTCAAGCGAGGAAGATAATGAAGGTGATGGCAACAAAGAGTGATATGCAAATTCTTTGTTTCAACATTTATATTGTGGATGTGTCATTTTATTATGGGTATCTATAATTGGAAAATTATGTTTTTTTTCTTCTTTTTATAACGTTGGATATGAAAAGCTAATAACCATTTACAACCACCATTTTGAAAATACATTAAATAGTACAAGCATAAAATGTAGTTTTGATATATTTTTATTGTCATATTTATTGTTTATTATAGCAAATTTATGTTGAATGTTTTCAACATATGTTTATGTTAACCTTTGAATTACTAAGTATTAGTTGAGATATCACAAAGTTGATGACTTATTCATATAATAAATTAGTAAAGATTTATTTTAAATTATATTTTGTTCAAAAAATGATGATATTAAAAAATCAAAACTCAAATTTTTTATTGTTTGAAAAATTCAAATTTCAAATAAATATATACTTACTTTGATGGAACTTATAGGGACAATTCCAACAAAATAACTTCTTGCAACACCTATGAGTTCTGGAATCACACTTGTGGTGTTGGCATTACCAACTTTGATGGCATTCCCAGCCTTAACTAGTGCAACTATAATGGCCTTCACCTATTCCACTCCATCTTTTAGTTTCTTATTCATATAAACTTATATTAATTGTATTTTTACATTCTCCATGAAATAAGTGTCAATATAGGAAGGACATGGAAATTCTAAAGGAATGTTTTCCTATATCCTAGTCACAAATAAGGAAAATTTTAAGGATCCACACTTGTATAAAAGTATAGAAACCTTTACCAAATTTACTAATTCTTAAAATACTAATTATAAAATGTTTGGTGTTCCCCGACTGGGGTGCCACCTAGCCCACCAAGTAATTAAGCCAAATGGTCTATAGTGCAGCCTCCAAATACACGACTCTTCATTTTAGGTTGATCGTGAATGCGAACTCAACTCTTTTAGGGCTCTCGCTCATGTGAACCTTTGTGTTTTGGGTTTTGTCATCTACAAGCTTTGTTTTTTCTCGTACTACAACAATGGATGGTGTTTATGACAGTGTAATGGTGACTTTAATGGTTTTGAACCTTAGAATGGCCTCATTCATCATTTATTTAGAGTGTCTCACGCTACTGCTCACCATCTCGAGCAGAAAATCTGTGTCCATCTTTGTTGCCACCCACATAATTATAGGCTTGGGTTTTCCCTAGTCCTCCTTCAGTTGTCTGTTCCATTCCTGCGTTCATTTCATCATGCCTCGTGAAAGAGGCATATCTCATAGAGGGAGAAGATCCTCTCGAAATTGTCTAAGTCAATGTTAATCACTTTCACCCTCTTCTAGTGTTTCAGGTTGATCTCATCAGCCTTCTTCCCTCGCAACAGAGGATAGATATTTGGCGGAAATTCCGTTGGAGAAGGAGGTTTGTGGATATGCGATAGTGGAGGAAGAGGTACCATCGGCTCAGAATCATGAAAATGAGAACGTTCCAGTCTCGCCATCTGAGAGCAGCGTCCAACCAGAGGAATTTACTACTATGCACAGGAATAATGATATGGATAATAGGTCTTTGGCTCTAGAGGAGAGAGATAGTGGGACTGAAGTGGAGAATACTACCAAACGGCTTTCAATAGAACAGTTGCAGTTTATTTTCGACCTGAGAAGGGATCTAGTTGTCCAGCAATTTCATCAAGAGAAAATGGATTGAAAATTAGCGGAGCTCTATGACTTACTTTCAGGTCCGCACCCAAGTCAATAATGTCCAGATTATCATCATTAGAGTGCCTTTGCTCCAGTTCGACAAGAGTCTTCTCGACGCGATGATAGCAATGCTCCTCCTAGTGCTTGATCATGGCCCCTAGCTATGTTTTTGTTTATTGGCTTACCCTAATTCTTCCAGCTTTCAGATTTCATATGCATCTAGGATTTCTTTATAGACAAAGTAGTAGTATTGGAACTATCAATTTTGGTCTAGAGGGCAAACTTTTGAAGACTTTTAAGACCTGGCACTGGAGCTAGTTTCCATTTTTGGCAGTTTCAGCACCAGGTCAACTGTTATGTATTTGGAACTTAGTTTATCGAAGGTAATATAAATCTCCAACTTACGAGAAGAAAAAAATGTTTGGTTATATTATTGTAAAAGTATTACAATTTCTAAGTATTTGTATACTTTTAGAAAATATTGACAACTTATAGACTAAAATAATTTTATCTGTATTAGAATTTGGGTGAAATTTTAAAAAAAAATAGAAATTAGCAAGTTATTTTTAGAAGAAAACAAGACAAATCATGAAGCTTAGCCTCTAAAGGTTTCCCTGGCCATAATCCAACCCTAGAAAACTTGGATATAAACTGTTACCATGGAAGACAAATATTGAAATTCATTATTATTAATGATTTTGTTTTCATATTTAATAATTTAAATTTAATTGATTGTAATTTTTAAATAATAAAATTATTAGATATAACTATTATAAATTTAATGAACAATTATTATAACTTTATCATTACAATAGATGAAAAAAATAACATTTAATAGGAGTAATTATTCAAATTGTTTTTTTCATTCATTAACCAAATCCAATATTTGCATACATTTTAATACAAAATCAATGAAATACAATACTTAGCATACTTTTCTAATAGAAGATTCCACAAATACTTACATATTTTTACATTTTTTTTAATGGAAGATTCATAAAGTTAGTAATAGAGTAAAAAAATTTGAAACTATTTCATCCAAAATGTATAGATCAAAATTTATTATTATTCTTTATACTTAATATTTTAAATTTAATTAAATAAATTTAATATATTTTAGTAGTTGAATAATATAAATTAACAAAAACTTTGCAAAAATTAAAATATAATAAAATATAGTAATTGTGATTTTAGTAAACAAATATATTATAACTCTGTCTTGTAATCTTTGAAAAATATTTTTTTTTAAATAACATTATTATTACAACATCAATATTATTATTAGTGAATAATTATAATATAATATAATATAATTTTAAGGTCCTAGCCAAGCCAAACACCAAATTGGTGTATGAGACCCCCTTGTTTGTGGGATAAGAGACCCCCCTTCGCACAACGATTTGACTATTGAAGTTTACGGAGGTGTACATACCCTACCCTCCTCTGGATTTGAACCTATGATCTCTTAGGAGGAAACACATGTTGTTATCCAATAGGCCCACTCAAGTTATACTTTATATTGTTATTATTACAGTATATGAAAAAGACACAATTATTCAAATCACAATCATTTCACTCATCATATTTAAGTATTTTTGTTTATAAATATGTTTAATCAACATATTGTATCTTGTTGCATCATGTGGTAAAGCAAGCTCTGAGGTTTCCCTATCTTGATCTAGCCCTCCCGCAATAATGGTTGACAGGGATTCGAATCCCCAATCGAAATTTGATGCAGATGCAGTTGCCTTCAAGCAACTTATGGAATCATTGGAGAAGCCTTCCTCCCACCCCACGCTTACACAATTCGTGAGGAAATTGGACCAGCTCCATGAGATCAAGATCCCGCGAACATTCGCCTGCAACAAAGCTTTAGCATATACCTCCAAAGGACTTGTAGGGAAATTTACTAGACTTTGGCCATCACCTCGGCAAGTGGAACTCTGGATTGCGCATAACTAGAAACCCCTCATCAAAGAGTATCTGAATCACTTCTTCTATGGTAAGGGTTTCTATACTTTCTTTTTTTAGCACAAAGAGGACAGGGATCTTATTTTTCGAAGCGATCCATGTTTCTTCAACTCCAAGGGTTTGTATTTGAATCGATGGACCCCAGACTTTGATCCGGAAAGCGATATCCCCACTGCAATCCATGTGTGGGTTCATCTCCCACATCTCCCTCTCCATTGTTGGGGAGATGATGTTCTAAAAGGTATTTGGAACTCGCTAGGAAAGTACATTGATAAGTCAGAGCCAAAATCCCCAATGTTTGCTTATGCTTGGATCTGTGTAGAAGTGGATTTGGAAAAAGGGCTTCCAAAAGCAATCAAGTTAAAAATGAATGATCGGACCCATGTCCAAAAACTAGACTATGAGAAATTTACTTTCAAATGTAAGATTTGTCACAATTATGGTCATTTTGTCTCAAATTGTGCCAAGAAGAAGCCAGAGTAGAATGTAACAGAAGTAGAACCAACGGAGGAATGGCAGCAAGTCCGAAATAAAAAAAAAATGCATGGAGATCCAATCCCTTGGGTCCCTCAAACCCTACTCGTGCATTAAACCATGTTCAGAATCCTCCTTCTGCAACAATATCCAAAGCCAACAAAACAATCAAAGAAATCCAAGCAAAAAGGTGTAGGAAGAGCCACCCCTAATCTCCACCAATAAATATGCAAGTTTGGGAAAGTTTAACTTGGGCAGATAAAATGAAAAAACGCATAACCAAAACCTTAATTCCTCAAGTACCATTCCCCTTGTATCATAATCCCAATCCAGGGAGGAAGAAGTGGTTGATTCATAGGAAGATGAAATCCATAAAGAAACCCCACCATAGAAACCTAGACAACAGAAAGAGTTATCTCTAAAGGGAAATCCTAGCAAGTATCTAAGGAAGGGGAAATTTTACTAGAGAGAACTCGGAAGTCTGGCAGAAGGACAAATAAAGACATGAGAAAAGAAGCAGCAAATAGAGAAAAATCCCTTGGAAAACAATATTCAATAGAGAGCTCACTAAGCAATATGGGACGGCAAGGAAACAACAAATGAACGGAATCTCAGGTCCCACCTGCCCTGATTGAACGAGCCACCTCAACCCAAAAACAATGAAGATCCTCTCCTAGAATTGCAAAGGCTTTGACAACAAAGTAAAGGTCGAATCCATCAAAGACATTATCAAATCTAAGAAGCCCTCTGTAATTCTCCTCCATGAGACTAAAATGGAGGAAATATAAGCCATACAAATAGGGGGAAAAGCAATTCAAAATGATGAAGGAGCAGTTATAAGCTCAGTAGGGGCATCAGGAGGAATCATGACCTTGTGAGACTCATCTCAACTCGATCTAGAGGTAAATTTTCATTCAAATCATTGGTTACTCATTGTATTTCGTAGTAGAGAAAACAACCAAAAAATATTTTTTATCGATCTATATATGCCCAATAGATATATGGACAAGGTTGAATGTTGAAGATCTATGTTATCCCTCGAATATATTTTTGATCTTCCTTCATGTATATTTGTTGGGGATTTCAACACAATCTTGCAAAATTAAGAAAAGAGGGGGGGAAATAGTGTCATATATCCAATGCAGAGCATGATGGAAGACCTCGTATCTGATTGGGATATCTATGATGTCAAACCCCCTAAGGGAAAGTACACCTGGAGCAAAAAGCATTCATATATTGGCCACATTGTGGCATGTTTGGATTGATTTCTCATTCACAACGGTTTCCTTCTCTTGCCCCTCTAAATATCCTCCAATATCATCCCTTCCACTATCTATGACCATAAACCCATCTCTCTCACCCTGGCCTCCCCCTAAAACTTGGGTCCCATCCCTTTCTGATTCAACCCCTTATAGCTGCAAAATTCCTCGACAATTTCTATCATTAAAGAAGCATGGAGAACCCCCAATCCAAGGTTTCCCAAACTTTGTTTGGGAGAGAAAATAGAGAGTAGTCAAATTGACTCTCAAATCCTAGGTGAATCTCTCTTACACTCCCCCAAATCAGGAAAGAAACTTGAGGATGATGGAATTAGAAACTCTTCAACAGGATATGGAAATACAAGTGACAGAAACTTAGCTACGGAAGGAGAGGGAAGCCTACCAAAATTTACATATGGCTTTTAGAAGGGAAGAAGAGGAGTGGAGGTTTAAATCACGTAGCCTATGGCTCAAATCAAAAGACTCCAACACAACATACTTTCATATGCAGTCACAATAGAGGCACCAAAAAAACATTGTCCAAAAAATATAGGTGGACACATGACAGACCCTCGAAGATTTCGCCTAGATCAAGGAAGCAATAGTAATCCACTATGAGAAACTCTACTCACAAGACCAAGAAGAGGAAGAGGCGGGCAGCCAAAAATGTCTATTGGAAAACATCCCAACTTACATCATCGCGGAAGAAATGAAGCTCTTCTCCGACAAATCAGTGAAGAATAGATTTTTCAAGCCATATGGAGTTTGGAATAAGATAAGGCACCAGAGCCAGATGGATCCTCCATACACTTTTTTAAATCCTTCTGGAAGACAATCAAATATGATTTGAAGAGGATGCTTAACTATACATTGAATAAATAACGCTCTGTGTCAAATTGTCATCGTTTATTTGATCCTTGACTACAGTTTTGAAGGAATTATTGTGATCCTGATCTCGCCCTGCGGTCTCGTCGCGCGCCCCTTTCTGCAACAATGGTTGAATGGGATCCAAATCCTCAGCCATAGTTCAATTCAGAGGCAATTGTCTTCAAGCAACTGGTTGGTTCACTGGGAAAGCCCGCCCTTCACCCCATAGTGTCACAATTCGTGAAAAAACTAGACCAGCTCCCTAAGATTGAAATCCCACTATTTGTGACTCATAATAAAGCTCTCGCCTATGCCTCTAAAGGCCTCATAGGCCAATTCACAGGTTTATGGCCCTCACCCCAGCTTGTGGAACTCTAGATTGTGCAGAACTAGTAAACCCTCATCAAACAACGCATGAACCATTTCTTCTATGGTAAGGGTTTCTATACTTTATTTTTTGAGTTTAAAGAATATAGGGATCATATATTTCGAAGCGGACTATATTTCTATGGATCAAGAGGACTATATCTGAATCGATGGACCCTGGATTTTGACTTGGAGTGTGATATCTCCACTGTAGTCCCTATATGGGTCTGCCTCCCTCATCTCTCCCTTCACTGCTAGGGAGATGATGCCTTAAAAATCATTGGGAACTCATTGCAAAAGTATAAAGATAAGTCTGAACCAAAGGCTCCAATGTTTGTGCGTGCCCAAATTTGTGTAGAAGTAGATCTAGAAAAAGGGTTGTCTGAAGAAATCAAGTTAAAATTGGATGATTGGACTCATATACAAAAGGTATATTATGAACAACTACCATTTAAATGCAAGACATGTCACAAATATGGCCACTTCGCCTGCAATAATGCCAAGAACAAGCCAAAACATGTAGTAATAGAAGTAGAACCATCAAATGATTGGAAGCAAGTTCGAAAGAAATCCAACACGTGGAGAAACAATCACCCAAGACCCACAATCCCTCCCCGTGCCTAGAACCTTGCTCAGATCCTTCCTGCAGTGGAAAATCCAAAAGAAACCAAAAGCAATACAAGGAACCCTAGAAAAAAAAAACAGGAAGAAACGTGCCTCAACTCCTCCATCAAATTCGCAAGTATGGGCAATATTAATCTGGGAAGAGAAGATGAAGATACCCCTGTACAAAACCCCAACTCATCAAATACAACACCCCCCCCCCTCCCCACCCGATGCAGAACCTCGAGCTACAGAGGATGAAGAAGTTGAATCAAAGGAGGAATAAAGTCACAAGAAACCCCCACTCCAAATAACCCAGATAGTCATAGCAAAAAGAGTTCCCCCTAAAGGGAAAATTGGGCAAGCCCTTGAGGAAGGGGAAATTACATCAGAAAGAACCAAAGGATCTGGAAGAAGGAAAAACAAATATGCAAGAGAAGATGCAACAAACAAAGATAAAGCCCTTTGAAATAAATACTCAATAAAGACTTCACTCAACAATATCGGGTGGAAAGGAAGCAACAAAGGAGCAGAAGTACAGGTCCCACCCATCTTGAGCAGATGGGCTACCTCATCCCAAAAGCAATGAAGATCCTCTCTTGTAATTGCAGAGGCTTTGGCAGCAAGACAAAGGTCGAAGCCCTCAGAGACCTTATCAAATATAAGAAGCCCTCTGTAATTCTCCTCAAGGAGACTAAATGGAGGAATTAGAAGCCATGCAATCAGGGAAAAAACATTTCTTAATGGAGAAGGAGCAACAATAAGCTCAGAAGGAGCATCAGGAGGAATCATGACCTTCTGGGATCCATCCCAACACGACCTTAAAGTAACATTTTGCTCAAAACATTGGTTACTCATTGTACTTTGCAATAAAGAAACAGGAAACAAACTCTTTAATATAAATCTATATATGCCAAATACATATATGGACGAAGTTGATTGCTGGAGATCTTTGTCATCCTTCAAAGATAATTTAGATCTCCCTACATGTATAGTAGTTGGAGACTTCAATACAATTATGAAAAACATGAAAAAAAAAGGGGGAAACTGTGTTAGAGACCCAATGCGAGAGATGATGGGAGACCTCATCTCCAATTGGGATATCTATGATGTAAAACCCCCCAAGGGTAAGTTCACCTAGAGAAACAAACGTTCATGGCTCAATCACATCGTAGGTTGATTGGACCACTTTCTCATTCACGACAATTTTATTCTCTTACCTCTCTCAATATCCTCCAATATCATCCCTTCTACAATTTCATATCACAAACCCATCTCTCTCTCTCTCTGGCTTCCCCAAAAAACTTTGGGCCCATCCCCTTCCGATTCAATCCCCTATGGTTACATAATTCCACATTTATCTTTATCGTTAAAAATTCTTGGTGAACCCCCATTCAAGGATCCCCAAACTCTGTCTTGGAGAGCAAATTGCGAGCAGTCAAATCGGCTCTTAAGTCATGGGTGAAGCTTTCATACACCCCCCCAAATCAAGAAAGAACCCAAAGAATGTTGGAACTGGAAACTATTTAGTGGGAAATGGAGATACAAGAAGTAACAGAAACCTACTAGCGGAAGGAAAGAGAAGCTTATCAAAATATACATATGGCCTTTTGAAAGGAAGAAGAAGAATAGAGGCTTAAATCTCGTATTGTATGGCTTCAATCAAGGAACTCCAATGCTACATATTTCCACAACCATGCACAATAGATACGTCAAAAAACATTGCTCATAAAATCCAAACAGCTACAGGGCAGGCCCTAGAAGACTTCGCCTAGATCAAGGAAGCAACAATAAAACCTTATCAGAAACTCTACTCTCAAGAGCAGGAGGAGGAAGATGAAGGAATCTGACAAGCCTTGTTGAAAAATATCCCAAATATTATCACCAAGGAAGAAAACAAGGCCCTTATCAAAGAAATCGGTGAAGAATAAATCTCAAAATCCTTATGGAGTCTGGAACAAGATAACGCACCAAGGTCGAATGACTTCTCTATACAGTTTTTCAAAGTTTTCTAGGAAGTAATCAAATATGATTTGAACAGGATGCTCAACTACACTTTGAAGAAGAAAAAAGTTGGAGGGGACACAAACTCAACATTCTTGGCCCTTATTCCAAAGGAGTCCAACCCCTCCAACTTCTCCAGATTTAGACCCATTTCTCTTTGCAACTCAACATATAAGGTCCGTACAAAAATTATCACCAGTTGAATTAAACCTCTCCTAGGCAAGCTAATCTTAGAAAACCAAGGGGGGATTCATGAAAAACACCCATATTATAGACAACATATTGGTGCAAGAAGCCATATATGTGAGCCAAAGAAACAAAGAAAGGGGAATGGTCATAAAATTAGATGTGGAAAATGCATTCGACAAATTTAAGCGTGCATTTCTCTTCTCAGTGATGCGGAAATTTGGATTCTCATAGAATCTTATCGATTGGATACAAGCCTACATTGGCTCCCCCTAGATAAATCCATTCATTAATGGGAGACTGTCACAAGTTTTCCAATCCAACAAAGGATTAAGGCAGGGATTCCCTCTTCCCCTCTCTCCCCCTCTTTCTATAGAATAATGGCAGAATCCTTAAGCAGAAAGTTGGAAGAAGATAGACACATGGGACGACTCCCCAGTCTTCAGCTAGCAAGAGGGATTAAGGAAATCGATCATTCACAATTTGTGGATGAAACCCTCTTACTAGGAGCAACATCCACCATAATAGAGAAAAGATTCAAAAAAAAAATGAATCAATTTCTATCACCTTCACGTGGCAAAGTAAATAGTACAAAAAGTTAGATATACGGATGGAACCTAACATGAAACCTCCCTTTAGAAATCTCAAGGATCCTTGGCTTTAGGGTGAAAATAACTAGTATTCATTCAAATACTTGGGCATGCCACTCTCTCTAAAACTCCCCTCCTCTCAAGTATGGAATGACGTTCTTGGAAATGCAAAGTGCATTTATAATTGGGGAGCTCATTGGCTCAATACTACATGTAAAATTGTTTTAATAAAGGTTGTTCTCTCCTCCTTAACAATTTTTCAATCTGCAATTTTGCTTGCACCTAAAGGAGTACTGGAAAAAATATCCAAAAGCATGAGAAGTTTTCTCTAGGAAGGAAGCAAGACCAACACTAAAATTTTTCACTTAATACTCTGGAAAACAATCTGCCAACCCTTTGATAGAGGTGGATTAGCAATTTGAGACCCCTCTTTGATGAACATCGCACTAGGAGGAAAACTAGTTTGGAGATTACTAAGAAGCCAGACATAATGGTGGAAAAAAGTAATCATAGCCATATATTTCAGAGCGCCTAGAGAAAGATGTCTCGACAGGCCTCTCCCAAATTCAAAAGGCTCCTCCCTTTGGAAATTAATTAAAGTGGTTGCCCCACTAATTCATATTAAACTCTCTTGGTACCCCATAAATGGAGCCTCAATAAATATATGGATAGATAGCATAATGGACAAAGAACCACTAGGACAAATTGAAGAATTACAATCGTTAAGGGAATGGAGCATTAGGCATGGTCTCATCAACCTAGGACACTTCTCACAATGGGTGGAAAATGGGAAATGGGCAGGGTGGAAAACTCCAAATCATCCTCCCCACTTGCAATATTTGGTCCCTAAATTATTTCATGCTTTAGTTGGCTATGCTCCCGTCGATTCCAACTCAACTGATGAAAGATATCTGGGAAACTCGGAATTCTCCATCAAAATTGGCTTTTAGCATTTGCTTACAGCCTCTCAAGGATCCCCACACTCCAAATTATGGGCCCTAATTTGGCATGGAGATTAACCATCGAAGGTGATTTCTTTTTATTGGATCATGGTTCAAGGAAGGACACTGACAGTAGATAATCTCCAAAAGAGAGGTATAGCTAGTCCCTCTTGGTGCATTCTCTGCAAAAGTGCCTCAAAAACCACTCATCATGTCTTTTTTTAATGTGATTTTTCTAGGAGGACAAAAAGAACATAAATACTCATTGGGATTAGGTCATAACACAAACAATTAAGCAAAGATCATGGCAGCATTTAAAGGCTTGACACTAATACCTAAAGCCAAATATCAAAGCATCATAGTAATAGGAGATTCATAACTGGTGATTAAAGGAATGAGAAGAAGTAGCAATAAGTCCCATCCCAGCCTACAAGGTATATACAAAAGAATAAAACTAGTGGAAAAAAAAATTGTCGAGTCGATTATTTCCACATTCTATGATAGAAAAATCGAGAGGCGGACCAATTGGCCAAGGAAGCTAAATCATTAAATCAAGGGGACTTAAAGGACAATTAGGTAATCACCTTGTGCTATTTTTCCTAGCATTATGGAAGAAGGGAACTTTGAAACAACACCCCATCTCAGCAAACAAGAAACAACGAGATTGACAAATTGGGAAAATTAATTCATTAAGCAAAAATAGGTATGTGAGATAATGAAAAATCACCAAAGTTAAAGGAAGGGAGTTATGTGACCCCCCCACTATATCATCTCATTCAATTGGATGCATTGACAGAACATTACCATTGCATATACACCTTGCGTCAACTCTAAGAGCCACACGCTCCACTTGGCATATGAAACCTCATGCCCTCACTTTGGCATTTAAACCTCGCCCCTCAAAGCATACCTTTGTATGTGGGACTGATCTTACACTGGTTGTAACAATGAGGAAATACTCATGCATGTCATTTCGAAGGTACTAGAGGAGCTTAACCAATTAATGCTATCATCATTTCAGGAGATGGATACGAATAACGCACAAGGTGTGGATATTGATAGGTTTACGGAGAACTATCTAATGGGTTGTGTATGGATGGAGTTCGTTATTTCTCAACTCACGACGTATACCCAACAATTCGCAAGCCCCTGCTGCACTCTCCAATCTTCGTCTTTCACGATGTTCACAAAACAAGCTTCATGCATACAATTATTTCAGGATGTGGCACAAAGGCTAGTCATTTTGTGACTGTGGCACCTGCAAAATGGAAGCATTCAAATCCAAATTCAAGCATCAACAACAGGAAATGATAGCCCTTCGAGAATCTCAATCACAACTCACATCAACATTGCAGGTGAGGAAGGAAAGACGAGACAAAGAAATAGAAATTGTGCTCAAGAAAGTCAATCGCCACTCGAACCAAATTCGTCACCTGGAAGGACAAAAGCATGGACGCGGGACAACAATTCAGGGTCAAATCGAACTCATTCCCTCGGTAGACTCACAAGCATCATGTGAAGTGGAGCAACCCTAGCCTCATGCATGTAAAGAAGTGTAATATTCCAGATATAAAAAGTATGCAGAACAGAAATAAAATGCTAGAAATAGCAGATAAACAACAATATAACCAAAACAACACCAAAATGATATAAAAATAACACTAGAATGAGCACTTCGATTACTGAGAGCAATGTTCACTTGCCTCTTCGAGGGGGCAACCTCCAGTTGAGCAGAACTCTATTACAATAATATCCAAGACAACAGTTCTCATACCCTCGACTCCTATTTATACTAAATATGTGTATCAAAAGAACCATCTAGAGGAAGATCCTTCTAGAAGCGGAAGCTTCTATTAGGTCTTCTTACATTCGACTTATTCTTCCTTATTGCTAGGCCTTATTAATATTTACCTTTATTACATCGGAATATATTATTCTACCTACGTGAGGGGTTAGGTCCCTAACATGTCCTCCCCCTTAAAAATAACCTTGTCCTCAAGGCTTGAGATGTGGAAATTGTTGCAAAATGGTAGTTGGTTCCCAAGTGGCATTTGTTGGGGTTGTATCTTTCCACTAGACTAACGCTTCCTTAATGGTTTTCCAACGCAGGCGACGCTCACACTGGTCCAAAACTGCTTCTGTTTGTAGCTAAATGGAGCCTTCTTCATCCAACTTGGGAAGATTGGTTTGAGTTTGGCACTTACTTCCAATCACCTTCTTTAAGTAGGAAACATGAAAAATAGAATGCAGCGTAGAATGACTGAGCAAAGATAACTGATAGGCCACCTGTCCCACACGCTTGAGAATGGTATAAGGATAATAAAATTTGGATGCGAGAAGAAAGAACGTTTGACCTTGTCATAGGTTTTGGTAAACCCTGAGTGCCCAGCTGTGGGTGTAGCATGAAGCTCAGAAAGTACCGTGGATTTAAGTTTTGACTATTTACTTAAATACAAATGACCTTTGTATCGAAGCTCATCATGGAGCCAAGAGTACCCTGGGGAAACTGGAGAATTGGACTGCAATTGGTGTATCTGATGCAAACTTTTGGGATCGTGTAGCCATTCTTGGCGAACGGCTTGGAGCCAATCTAGTACAATGACGGACAGAGAAAAAATGGACTCTTCATCTTCATATTTTCGGGAAAGTGCATCCGCAACCACATTGTCTTTGCCTTTCTTGTAAATGATCTCATAATCATATCCAAAGAGCTTAGTCACCCATTTTTGTTTCTCTGGGAGGAAATGCGTTGTTCTAGAAAATACTTGAGGCTTTGATGATCAGTCTTAATTTGGAAGCGTTGCCCCAGTAGATAAGGGTGCCAAAGATCAATGGCATGTAGAATAGCCAACATTTCCTTTTCATAGATTGATTTGCCCAAATTTCATTCAGAGAATTGTTTGTTGGTAAAGGCTAAAGGTCGACTCCCTTGCATAAGGACAACGCCAATTCCCTTTCCTAAAGCATCACATTCCGGGACAAAGGTCTTTCTAAAATCAAGAAGTGTCAGGACTGGAGTGGTGCACATGGCCATCTTCAAGGTTTGAAAAGCCTGAGCAGTTGTTGGAGTCCAGGTGAAAGAATTCTTTTTAAGGAGTGCAGTGAGAGGGGTCGCAATCTTTCCATAGTTCTTAAAAAACTTGCGATAATAACTTGTTAAGCCCAGAAATCCACACAAGATTTTGAGAGTCTTTGGGTGAGGCTAGTCTTGCATAGCTTCAATCTTTTTAGGATCCACCCTGATGTCGTTCTTGCCAACAAAATGACCCAGGTATTTGACTTCTGAGGTGCCAAAAGAACATTTAGATTGTTTTAGGAAAATTTTGTGCTGAGAGAGTAGATGGAGAACTCAATCCACATGAGCAAGATGGTTTGTCAAGGTTTTGTTATACATGAGGATATCATCAAAGAAAACTAAGACAAAATGATAGAGAAAAGGACGGAAGAGATGATTCACAAGGCTTTGGAAAGTGGAGGGAGCATTACACAAACCAAAGGGCATGACCAAAAACTCATAGTGGCCCTCACGAGATCTAAAGGCAATCTTAGGAATGTCTGCCTCTTTCATACGGATCTGGTGGTAGCCAGAACAAAGATCAAGTTTAGTAAAGAACTGGGTGCCACTCAATTCATCCAAGAGGTCATCAATGACAGGAATGGGGAATTTGTCTTTATGGTGAGTTTGTTGAGGGCACGAGAATCGAGACACATGCGCCAAGAACCTTCTTTTTTATGACCATGACCATAGCACAAGAGTAGGGGCTCGTACTAGGGCAGATAACACCTGCGTTAAGCAGTTCTTGAACCATTTTCTCAATTTCTTTTTTTTGGGAAAAGGGGTGATGATAGGGATGGATATTGGGAAGAAGGATTTCTGGGACAAGTGGAATGGAATGATCATGAACACCACAGGAAGGAGGGAGTCCCTGGGGAGTGGAAAAAACCACTTGATGGTTAGAGAGGATGGATTGGAGATCCTGCGACACATAGGGTGTCTCAGTTGCTTGTATGGCATGGAGTTGGGCAATAACGCCCGAATGACCTTTTTTGAGCAGCTTTTCCATGCGATGGGAACTAATGATCTCAGGGGAACCGGATGCCTTAGAACTTATATTGCTTGCCTTCCTTGTCAAATTGCATGGTTAATTCCTTAAAATTCATAAGAATGGGACCCAAAGTCCTTAGCTAGTCTGGACCCAAAACAATGTCACAACCACCCCTATTGATAGCAAACATATGAGATTTCAGGTGGTAGTCACCAATTTGGAGACGCACATTTTCACAACGCCCTCCACATTTCATGAACCCACCATTGGCAATCATGATTTGGAAATTATTGACTGCACGAATATAGCAATTAGTTTCTTGGGCAATGCGGCGATGAATAAAATTATGGGTGCTTCCACTATCAACAAGAATGATTACCTTCCTATGCTTGATGTAGCCAATTAGTTTGAGGGTTTGGGGAGCAGAGAAGCCAGTGAGAGCATTTAGGGAAATGACCGGTTCTACTTCAGGATGGTCTGAGGGACGGGAAATGTCAGTGGGTTCAGGTGACTCAGACACAAGGGGGGCTTCAACATCCTCTTCTGAAACATCCTCCACGATGGCCATAAAAATCTTTTGTTCCTTACACTTATGTCCCAGAAAATATTTTTCATCACAATTATAACAAAGGCCTTTCAGTTGGTGTTCAACCATTTTGGCCTTGGTCAATTTTTGGATCTTTATTGGAGTAGGAGTAGGGGTGGGATTTACTGGTTTAGTGCGATGAACAAAGGAGGGTTTCTAGTTTTGAGAAGAGACAACATGTTGTGCTTCCTTAGCTCATTTAGTATCCTCCACCCAACTCTGAGGCCGAGCAATGAGGACATGGGCATGAATCTCCTCCTTGAGGCCACTGATAAAACATTCTCAGGAAAAAGCATCAGACATGCCCTCTGTACGAAAAGCCAGTCGCTCAAAAGCAGATATAAAGTCTTCCATTGTGCCAGATTGTTTCAATTTTGTCAAACAACCTAAATGGTTGGTGTCAATTTCAAAGCATTCATAAAGCTTTGCCACAAAGTGTGTCCAAGCAACATACCCTTGACGAGAAGTTTTTCTCCATTGCCAACGTTCTTGATCTAGATGGAGAACACCATACCGAAGTTTGGCCAAGTCATTTGTAATGTCGTACAAAGAGAAATAATGTTCCATTTGAGTTACCCAGCCAGTGGGATCCGAGCCATCAAATTCGGTCACATCCACCCACGGAAGGCGTAGGTCATGCTGAAAGTGATGGTGCTAAAAATTATGGGAATGAGAGGAAGTTTGAGCTTCGGTATGCAAAGGTGGGTCAAATAAAGGGGGATCTGCATGGATATGCAGCTTGGTGCAGATCATCAAAACGACAGATTCAAGCTAGGTAGTCATGTCTTGTTTGAGTTCTGCGATTGAGGCGGCGATGGAGGACTGCATGTTTGTATTGATGGTGGAAATATTGGCACTGAGTTATCTCACTTCTTGTTGGGTCTCTGTGAAATTATATTGCAAGGTATTGAAGTGAGCTTCCAATTCTTGGCTACGGGTATCGGCCATGATGACGAGGGAACCGAAAAGGGGCAGGTAGGGTCAAAAATATTACTGAAAAATGATAGGTATGAATGTGATAAGGGAAAAGAGACAAGGGTTGGGTATTCAAGGGTTCTAAAAACAAGGGTTTTCCCTATGCTATAGCTCTCTGATATATGTGTGGGGTCCCACAGTAGTACTCGGCCCAATATCTCAAAGCACCAACTAAGGAGGCTAGACCGTGCCCTTAGCCGTACTACCCGACTACCCAGGTACTAGAGAGTATCTTACCAATTCCTGTTCTCGGTGGCACTATAGAAGTCAGGCGGTTGATCAGTTTATCTAAAGAGGGCTTCAGGAAATCTAGGCCGATCTGTACACATGTGTTGTCCGATGTGCTACCACTCGAAGGGGTACCAACAGGGGTTACAAGGGTGGCCAACAAATGTGCGCTTAAGTACCAATTGTATTTCCTACATATATGAAACCCTCAACCACGGGTTTATGCGTGTAACGACAAATCTTTGTGGCTTAAAGACGCCAGAATACGTCTCTACCCTGGAAAAAAAAATTAACCCACAATTTTCTGTTGAGGAAAGTGCTCTGATACCATTTGTAATATTCCAGATATAAAAAGTATGCAGATTAGAAATAAAATGCTAGAAATAGAAAATAAACGACAATATAACCAGAACAACACCACAATAACACCAAAATGATATAAGAATAACACCAGAATGAGCACTTCGATTACTGAGAGCAATGTTCACTTGCCTCTTCAAGGGGGCAACCTCCAGTTGAGCAAATCTCTATTACAATAATATCCAAGACAATAGTTCTCATACCCTTGACTCTTATATATACTAAATATGTCTATCAAAAGAACCATCTAGAGGAAGATCCTTCTCGAAGCGGAAGCTTCTATTAGGTCTTCTTACATTCGACTTATTCTTCCTTATTGCTAGGCCTTATTAATATTGACCTTCATTACATTGGAATATATTATTCTACCTACGTGAGGAGTTAGGTCCCTAACAGGAAGGCACTAAGGAAGGCACCCAAGATCTTGTGGATACAGAACTGAAGCTTAATTAGTCAGGTTTTATAATGTATTTTTGAATTTTGTTGTGATAATAGACTAGAATCGTTCATAAAAGAAGATTCCTTCCCTATGTTAAAACTTTTTTGTGAAGCTTAAGTGCTTTGAGGAAGTCCTTCCCCTCTACTTTTGTTGTCAAAGACTTTAACTAAAGAATTTGTACTCTCTAGTTGATTTTATCATTGCTAGAACCATCTTTATATATAATATAGTTATATGTTCTTGTTAAAAAAAACTATACATTGAAGAAGAAAAACATGGGAGGAGAAACAAATTCGACCTTCTTGGCCCTCATTTCAAATGAGTCCAATCCCTCGAACTCCTCCTGGTTTAGACCTATTTCCCTTTGAAATTCAACCTATAAGATCCTCACAAAAATCATTGCCTATGGAATTAAATTGCTCCTAGCCAAGTTGGTTTCAGAAAATCTAGGGGGATTCCTGGAAAACATGCAAATAATTGACAATGTCATCCTTGTTCAAGAAGCCATATACGTCGGTAAAAATAGCAAAGAAAGAGGAATTATTATAAAACTAGATATGGCTAATGCATTTGACAGAGTCAATCATGCATTCCTCTTCTCGATGCTTAGGAAATTTGCCTTCTAAAAAGACCTTGTAAATTGAATTCAAGCATGTATTGGCTCACCATGGATTGCACCAATGATCAATGGTAGACCAACTCAATTTTTCCAATCCAGTAGAGGACTGGGGAAGGGTTGTCCTCTCTCCCCCTCTCTCTACATTATTATGGCATAATCTTTAAGCAAAAAGCTAGAAGAAGAATGACGTTTGGAACGTCTCCCTGGCCTACAACTAGCAAGAGGAATAAAGGAAATCAATCATTCACAATTCACTGACACATTACTTCTTGGTGTCGCATCCACCATAATAGTAAAAAGATTCAAGATAATTTTGGACCAATTTCTCTCGATCTCAGGAGGTAAAATAAACAACATGAAGAGTCAAATCTATGGATGGAATCTAATAGAAAACCTCCCATCCGCAATTTCAAAGGCTCTTGGCTTCCAGGTGTTAGAACATTGGTCTTCATTCAAATATTTGGGTATGCCAATCTCCTTGAAGCTCCCTTACACCCAGGTGTGGGATGAAGTCTTTGGGAAAATGGCAAAGCAAATTCAAAGCTGGGGAGCTCATTGACTCAACCCTAATGGTGAAATTGTTTTGATTAAAGTTGTCCTCTCTTTCTTAACCATTTTTCAATGTGTAGCTCTACTAGCGCCCAAAGGAATAAATAAAAAATATACAGAAGCATCAGGAGCTTCCTCTTGGAAGGAGGTAAAATAAATACAAAACAAATCCATCTAATCAATTGGAACATGGTCTGCCAACCCCTTGATAGAGGAGGACTTGTAATCTGAGATGCCTCTTTGATGAACATTTCCCTGGGAGAAACACTTGTCTGGATATTAGCAACATGTCGACCAAGATGGTGGAAAAAAGTTATAATAGCCAGATATCTCAGAGCACCTCAGCAATGGTGTCTTGACACGCCACTCCCAAATATAAAAGGACCCTCCCTCTGAAAATTGATTAAAGTGACAAACCCTCTAATTCAAGCTAAACTCACTTGGCACCCGAGGAATGGATCTTCAATAAGCATTTGGAGAGCAAACATAATGGGCAAAGAACTTCTAGGGTGAATTGAGAAATTGCAATCGCTCAGGGACCATAGCACTCGACAGGGCCTCACCAAATTACAAGATTATTCGCAATGGGAAGAAAATGGGAAATGCATTGGCTGGAAAAGCCTTTTCCCTCCCCCACACTTGCAACCGTTGGTTCCTCAACTGTGTCATCTCTTAGTTGGTTGCACACTTGTTGACTCTGATTTGGTCGATGAAATTTGTTGGGGAAATACAAACTACTCTATCAAAAGTGGCTTCCAACACATGCTTGCAGACCTCCCCAAATCTCCCCACTCCGAATTATGGGCCTTCATCTAGCATGAAGACTCTTTGCCCAAGGAAAATGATTTTTGTTGGATCATGGTTCAAGGCAAGTTATTGATAGCAAAAAATTTACAAAAGAGAGGTATTGTTGGTCCCTATAGATGTGTCATATGCAAACTTGCTTTAGGAACGTCCCATCATCTCTTTTTTTAATGTGACTTCTCCAAGCAAGTCTAGGCACAATTATATAAGAGTCTTTCTCACCGTCACCTCCCGCCCAACAATTGGTATGACATGTTCCTCCACTGGAAACAAATATATGTTGGCAGCTTCAATCAAAAATTTATCTTTGTACATTTTTGGAAACAAACCAATTGTTGGTTGTGGAGCCTGATTATCTTCCTGATTCAGAGGTCCTTGCTTTCAGCCGTGTTTATACCCCATGAAGTATTTACACCCCAGAAGTATGTACACTCTTCAGCAGTCACGGTACCTCTGCCGGTCCGAGGGGCTATCGGTAAGGAATCTGAGGCAAGTGGGCCCCAGTGAGGTTAGGGGGTAAAACCCCAAAGCAAAAGAATACCTTGTAAAAGTATATTGTAATTTCATTGTAAACATGGACCATTCATTATAGTGTGAGATCTAATGGTAGGGTATGTTAGGGTCTTTTTTGCCCTAGAAGGCAACCCTCTTTATGAGGAAAATGTATCACGACTATGATTGATAGTGAATATTGTATCATGAGAGAGGAAGTACGTGAGGAAAAGAGCGAGGGAAGTTACAGCGGGTTTTGATGTAGGTTGTATCCCTTCATTTTCTTCGGATAATAATAAAGGAAGGACGGCAATTTCTCTAGTGGATGTAGCCCCTGCTGGGTGAACCCGCGTAAATCGTATCTCTCTTGTATTATTGTGTCTTTTGTGTTTGTTTTACGCATTTGTTTTATTTTATTGCTCCGTGGTCTATTTTTTCTAACAATTTGGTATGAACATAGGGTATTTCCTTGAGGAAAAGGGTTCCCTAGTTCAGTGGGAGCAATGTGAGGAGGAAGATAAGAGAAGTTTTAAATTGAGAAATTTAATGGCCAAAACTCACAGTTATGGAAGATGAAGATGGAAGAATATTGATATCAGAAGGATCTATACCTACCATTAAGCGGAGTAGAAAAGAAGCCAACAACCATGAAGGATGAATAATGGGTGATTCTTGATAGAAGGCTCTAAGAGCGATACGGTGAGCACAGCGTCGATTATTTCAATATTTCAAAGAAAAACGATGAAGGGTTTGATGGGCCGTTGTAAAATTATATATGAAAAAACCATGGCGTCGAATAAAAGGTGTTTCTAATGAAGGAATTATTTAATATGAAGATATGGAAGGTGGAGTGCGGTGCGAGATCATTTCAAATGAATTTGTCACGGTTACTAATCAACTAAGTTATAGAAGTGGACTTTTGATGATGAGTTTAGAACTCTTCAATCTTGTTCTCGTGCGAGGAAAAGATGGAATGGCGAGGAATTAAGCATAAGTAACTCCGTCTATGGTTCAAATACTTTAAAATTTGATGATGTTGTTGGTGTTATCATGTAGTGAAATCGGCCCAAACACAATTGAGACCTCCAGGAAATCACGATTGAACATGGAAACGAGGGGAAGACAAAAGGATAGAGGAAAGGGCTTCGGAAACCATGGGAATTCTAGGAAAGGCAAATCCAAATCCAGGACTTGGAAAGATAAGTCTTTGGAATTGTGGGAAGAAAGGACATCTGAGAAGAAAGACTACATAGCTCCAAAGAAACAAAGAGATGGACAACAAATCCGGAAGCAAATGTAGCGGTGATGTGTTACGAGATGCTTTAATTCTTTAAATGAATGTATTTCTGAGTCTTGGGTAGTACTTGGATTCAAGAGCTTCATTTCATTACCGCACCCCATAGAAACATTTTCTAGATTATGTTCAAGGTGACTGAATATTTGAATATATAAAACATGTTGATTTAAGCAAAATCTGATTTCAACGAGTTAACGAAGTGAAGGTTAACCTCCATATTCTGAATGGGCGTGGAAGTCCATCAAAAGGATCGTGGTGATAGCGAAAGGAGAGAAGGTAGGTACATTGTATTTATATGCAAGTAATCTTGACTCTTCTATATCTTTAGCTTCTGAGAGTGGATACAACACTATGGCATCATAAGATAAGGACACATGAGTGAGAAGGGAATACGGATCCCTTCACAAAAATTTGTTGCCATATCTTAAACAATTTGGTTGGAATTACGAGCATTGTGTTTATGGAAAACAAAAGAGAGTCAAATTCCTGAGTCGGAAAAGAAAGAAGAATGAAAGGTTAGAGTTTGTACATACATATATATGGGGACCAGCTTTCCCGGTATCTCATCTCTTGGTAGCTCTCATTATGTTACTTTTATTGATGATGCAACTAGAAAAACTTGGGTTTATTACATTAGACAAAAATCTGAAGTTTTGATGCTTTCAAGAAATGGAAAGCTTTAGTTGAGAATGAAGCAGGGAAAAAACTTGAAGTGTCAGGATCAGATAATGGAGGTGAATATTTCAAAAAGGATTTTGATGATTACTGTTCGTACCAGGGGATTCATAGAGAGAAAACTGAGTTCCACGAACACCACAAAGAAAATGGTGTGTCAGAAAGGATGGTCCAGCAATCATGGAAGCGTCTGCAAAGTATGAGATTACATGTTGATTTGCCCTTACGGTTTGGGCAGATGTTGTAGATCGCATTGTTTAATTAATAAATAGGACCTTCAAGCTCTTTAGATGGTAGAATTCTGGGAGATGAGGCCGGGAAAAAAGGTAAAACTATTCTTTTTGAAAACTTTCGGTTGTGAGGCATTTGTTCATATTGATAAAGAAAATAGAACAAAGCTTGAGGCAAAATCAAAAGAATTGTACCTTTATTGGATATGGTGTTAATGATTTTGGTTATAAGTTATGAGATTATAAATAACAAAATCATTAGAGATAGAGATGTCATGTCAATGAGAAGGTCATGTGAAAAGATGGAGTTCGCAGAGAAGAAAGAAGCAAAGCAGAAAAACAAAGAATACACAGTGCTTGATGAGATCAGCGAAAAAGAAATTCCAAAGGAACCAAAAATCAAAATGTACAACTTATGAGGGCGGTACCTCAAACACCCTGAGTGTTGTTAGAAGATCTACGAAGTTAAATATACTTACGAGCGATACTCTCCTTCATTATATTATTTATTGTTGATTGATTACGGTGAACCATAAAGTTATGAGCAGTGATGCGGAGTGAACACAAAAATAAGTGGAATGAGCATGAAAATGGATTCCTTGAGAGAAAATAGCAGCGGACTTGGGACTTGGTTAGGTTCCCTCTGGGAAAAACATTCGCAGAATAAATGGGTTTACAAGTTGAAGGAAGAAGTGGAGGAAAAAAAAGCGATTTTCATATTTGGAGCTTGTTGTAAATGGGTTTGCACAAAAGAAAGGTATAGATTTTGATGAAATATTTTCTCCCTATTGTTAAAATGACCAATTGGGACTATTTTAGAATCTTGTGTGATAGAATATTTACATCTTTGGAGTTAAGCGTAAAAGCTTTCTCATGAAGTTGGAGGAAGAGATTTATATCACGAGGGGGTATGAGGTCAAAGGGAAGAGGAATTTGGTATCTGGTTAAGAAAGAGCTTGTATGGCCTAAAGCAAGCTCCAAGGCGATATTGTTGAAGTTGTGAGTTTATAATGACGAAGTTATAGTAGATGTCATTACCGATCCATGTTTATTTTAAAAGGCTAGAAAATGATGGAAGCTTTATTATCTTGTTATTGTATGTAGATGGCATACTTGTTGCAAAAGGACTAATATCGGAAGGATATAAATGTGCTCAGAAAGAAATTAGCAATTCATTTTGTGATGAAGGATTTGAGTGCTTTAGAAAATTCTTGGCATAGAGAATAACAAAATGAGAAAAATCATAATGAAATTGTCTCGGGGTGAGAGAAAGGTGTTGGAGAGTTTAGAATCTGAAGATACAAAACAGTTAAGTACCTTGGCCATCCATTTCAAATTAACACTAAGAGGAAATGTGTCCCCAAGACCGCGAGGAGGGAGATAGTCACATGTCCGGTCCTTATTCATGTGAGTTGGCGACTTGTTGATGTATGCAATAGTTTACACAAGACCAGATATTCCACATACAGTGAGAGTTGTGAGAATGTATATATAGACAATCAAGTAAAAGAACATTGGGGAGAAGCATTAAAGTGGATTCCTGAATTATTTGAGAGAGCCTTTACTACACGTACGTATTATATTTTGGAGGTTCAACCTTTCTCTGAGATATTTTGATTCCGGATATGGCGGGTGATAAAAGCCGGTGAGAGGAGCACCACCGGGGTATGTTTTACTATAGGTGGAATAGCGGTAAGTTGGATTTCAAAAGCGCAAAGGTTGTTGCACTTTCAACAACAAAGGAGAGTATGTTGCTGCTATAGAGCCTAGTAAAGAGATGATTTGGTTACAAAGGTTTATGGAGGTGGGAAAGCGAGAGGGAAACATTAGGTTGTACTGTGACAGTCAGTGCCATTCACCTTGCAAATAACTTCGCCATTGCTTCCATTGAAGACTAAGCATATATAGTTGAGAGTACCCACTTCCCCATGCGATCCACGTTGGAAGATGGAAGAAGTGAAGATGGAAAAAGATACCTGCCCCAGCGGAATCCTGCGGACATGTTAACAAAGGAGTAACCAAGGAGAAACAGAGTTCCTACTTAGTTTCAATTAGTCTTCAAACATGAAGGTGAATATGAAAAATTTACCATGTCCAAGAAAGATCATAGTCCAAAAAATACAACAACAATGGAGTTGCTAAGATCAGTCTCCAACTGGGAGATTGTTGGTTGTGGAGCACGATTATCTTCTTGATTGAGAGGTCCTTGCTTTGTTAGTGTTTATCCACCCCGTAAGTGTTACACCCCATGGTGTGCCTCTTCCACAGGGGAGTGAAGAGGGGAGGTACCCTCTCTGCGGGGTCGGGGGGGCTATCCCACCAGCTAGGGGGTCTGGGGGAAAACAGGCCCCCAATGGGGGTTCAAGGGAAAAGCCACCGAAGGAAAAAGTGCCTTGTAAAACTATATTGTAATTTCATTGTAAATCACGACGTAAAACTATATTGTAATTTCATTGTAAATCTGGACCGTTCATTATAAGGTCGCAGATCTAACGGTAGAGATTATGTTAGGGTTTTTTGCCCTAGAAGGCAACCCTCTTTTGTGAGGGAAATGTATCGCGGCTATGGTTGATGGTGAATATTGTATTTTGAGAGAGGAGACTGTGAGAGAAAGAAGAGGAAGTTACAGCAGGTTTTGATGTAGGTTGTATCCCTTCATTTGCTGGATAATAATAAAGGAAGGACCTAGCAATTTCTCTGGTGGACGTAGCCCACATTGGGTGAACCACGTAAATCTGTGTCTCTCTTGTATTGTGTGTCTTCTGTGCTTTGTTTCTGCATTTGTTTTATTTTATTGCTCCACGGTCCTATTTTTCTAACACCAATCTTTCAAGATAAAAATCTCCCACCATCGAGAGTCCATTCTTTGGCTTGCAGTCTTCTCTTAGATGTTTTGTGTGTCAAGGACAGGAACCGAGGTACCCATGTTAATCTTGACCAACCATAAATTGACCGAATCAATAGTATAATCAGCCCATGGTACTATCAAATCTCCTCCCCTCCCCCAAACCCACCAAGTAGACATTATTGAAAGTTGAGACTCACAGATCAAGAATTCGCACAATGGAAGCAAAAACAAGCCAAAACTATTCTATTTTTTTATGGAGCGTCAAATGGAAACTTGGGAGGGGGGGTGTCATATTTGACCCCGACAGACAAAAGGAACATAGATACTCATGGGAATTGGGTCACAAAACAAGCAATCAAGCAGATATCATGATTGCATACATAGGACTGACATTCATGCCTGAAGACAAAACCTAGAGCATCATTGTGATAGGAGACTCATAATTGGTAACAAAAGGTCTAAGAGGCATCAACTACAACCCCAAGTCCAACCTACAAAGAATTTATAAAAGAATCAAAATAGAGGAACAAAAAATTGGCTCAGTGGAATATTTCCACATCCTACGCCATCAAAACCAGTGGGCAGATCAACTTGCCAAGGAAGCCAAATCATTGAACCAAGGGGACCTAAAGGACAATGAGGTAATCATCATGTGTCACTTGCCTTAGCAATATGGTTAATCGGAAGATTGAAGCAATTTCTCACTTTAGCAAAGTGGATATAAGAAGAATGATAAATGTGGAAAATAAATGTATTAATGGGAACATTGACATTGGAGGACAAGTCAATTTCAAAAAATTTGTTGAGGGGAGTGATGCGACCCTCCCCACTATCTTAACATACACATTTGACTGTGACGACACAACACCAACACCAAGCACTTACCTCATGTAATATCCATGTGCGTCACACACCATCTGGAAAATGAAACATGTTATTCACATGAAGGCATTTAAACCACTCACTTTGCAACCCTTCTCCACATGTGGGATTTTCCTACCACCCAACATCATCATGAGGAAACCATCCAGACAAGTCAATTCCACTGTCCTTCAGCATCCGAGTCTACAAACTCTGTCATCATTGAAAGAGTTGGTGATGGATAGAGCATGAGGAATAGAGGATGAAAGGTTCATGGAACTCTATTTGGAGGATTGTGCATGGTTCGAAGTTGTCAATATGAATCTAAATCCTCTTCCCAACAATCATGACACCCACGCAGTAGGTTTGGGATATACAATTGGCTCAACTTGTGGTATAAAAGCATGCCAGTGTGTGACTGCAACAGTTGTGAGTTGGAGGTCCTCAAAACCAAATTGGAGCTCCTACAATAGGAAATCACATCACTCAGAGAATCTCACTCTTAGCTCAAGCAGACAATGCAGGAAAGGGAGGAACGACCTGACAAAGAAATGGCAATAGAGCTCAGGAAAGTCAACTGGATTTCAAACAAAATTTGTCTCCTAGGAAGAGCTCTCGTGCAGTAATTCAATGTTAGATTGACATCATTGCTTAAACAGACTCTCAGGCATCATGCAAAGTCAACCATCCCTAGCAAAAACGACGCACAATCAGCAACTAGGATGGCTCTCAAGCTCTTGTGGACACAAAATGAAAGATTCACTAGCTAGGTTCAAGAAATGTATATTTGTGTTTTGCTATGATCATAGGCTAGATGTCAATTTCAGTAAGAAGACTCTCTTTCTGTAAAATTTTGAAAAAATTTAGTGCTCTAAGGAAGAACATTCCCTCTATTTTTGATGAATAGTATTGAACTCAAGAAAGTTGTAATCTTTGGTTTAGCATTGCTACAATATTATTTTATATATAATACAATTATCTATTCTTGTTAAAAAAAAAAAAAACATTTTGTATCTTGCTACACAACAAACAATTCACCTTGAAGAAGAGTTAAGCATGATATGGCATTAATGGTTATAACTTATCGTAATCACAATCCAAATTAAACAATTTTGATTAAAGTAAAGTTAAACATTATATGTCAACTGTAAATTTAAATGAGTGATACATCTCTAATTTAATTTAAAAACAAATAAATCAGTAATAATGTTAATCATTAGCATACTTCGTTGGAAAATTGATTGTTACTGATGTCAACCTTAGAAGAATCTCTAAAGCAAATCCCAGAATCCCCTAAAAGTGATGATGATGTGTCGACTTGAAGAAACCTTGACGAGCCTTGAAGGAGCCTTGACATAAATGTATATAACTCCAAAGTGGTCCCCTTATGGCATAGCTTTTAAGCATGGCCCTCACGGGTTGAGATAACATGTGGTTGTTTCCACATGCCCACTTTGATTTTTACACAAATGGAGCTCACAATATGTCCAATATAAATATTACAGGCCTACACATCTCCAAGATAAAGATTGCAAGATGGAGGTTGTTGAAAGTATTAATTTTTGGTTAATTTGGATACCCTATCTTTGAGGGAATGTTTACTTTACATAAATAACTCAAATGGAAGCACAAGTTACAAGGTCAGAATGTGTATTATAAGACCTTTCCAATGGTATATGGAAGTCCTTCAAACTCCTTGGGAATGAGGAGATATGAGTTTTTTCGTCCGATAACCTAGTCAAAATGTTGAGGTTGGCTCAACTAATTTTTGGGGACAGAATTACTACAAATACATAATAGAATTTCGTATTTTTATAGTAACCAATGAAGAGATCAAGTTTGGGGTGCATTCAAGGTGTTGGGGTTTCTTTATGGTGTGCAAGAGAAGTCTAAAGGATTCTCCTAAGGTCTTTCTTACTCTTAAGGTATGTTATGAGGTTGTGATGTTATCATATGCATTGATACGAAGTTGTGATGTTGTCATGAGTGGATGTTTTTGTTAATGGATGTTACCATAATTGGATGTTTTCATCGGTGATTACATTTTGAGAATGGTGCTATGAGGCTTGCTAGGGTTTGAAGGATTGTCTACGAAATGAAGCATGCAAGTGAAGTCAAAAGTACTTTGTGTATGAAGATCTTGGATCGGTAATATCTTATTGAGTTGGCGCTAAGTTGAGAATATTGGTGTCTTCATTCATCAGGCTGGTGCATGTGCTTTAGGGAGTGGGTGCTTCCTTCCAGTTGGAGATGGTAAATCCAGGGGGTTGGTGCCTCATTCCAGTCAGTGTTGGTAAATCAAGGAGTTGGAGCTTCCTTTAGGTTGGTGCCTATGAATCAAGGAGTTGGTGCTAGAGAATGTTTAAATTTGGTGCTTCTTATGAATGTAATCTTAACATGATATAAGAAAAGCATTCTGTGGTTTTCTCCCGTTTGGGTTTCCACGTAAAAATCATTGTATTTTGTGTATGGTTTTTACGATGATGAATGACATTGTTAATAGTTAATGTTTGCATGATGTGTTTAAAGTTAAAAATGGTAAAAGGTGCTCAATACTTATTCACGCCCCCCCCCCCTCAGTATTGGTGAATGTTCCAACAATTGGTATCAGAGCGGGTTCCTTTAGGAACAGTCTAACCATTGGAAGGCGGATCATGGATAAGCAAGGAGAATTTACCAAAAATGGAACACCATTGTTTGATGGGAAAAATTATGTTTTTTGGAGCATAAGAATGAGATCATTTTTGCATGCACAAGGATTTGATGTTTGGAAAGTTGTAGTAAATGGATACATTGCACCGGATTCTCCCCCAACAAATAATGCAACAAAAAAGCTCGGTTAATACAATTCAAAGGTTACAAATGCCATTATAAGTGGTCTAACAGGTTCATAATTTGTTAAAGTTATGCATTGTGATTTTGCAAAAGAAATATGGGACAAGCTCTAGAATGTTTATGAGGGAGATACTAAAATCAAAGGGGCCAAGCTTTGGAATTACAGAGGACAATTTGAACATTTGAGAATGAAGGAAGATGAAGATATTGCAGCTTATTTTCTCCAAGTTGATGAAATTGTGAATACTGTAAGAGGATTGGGAGAAAATATTGAAAATTTAGTTATTGTGCAAAATATATTGAGATCTCTCCCATTGAAATTTGACCCTAAAATCTCAGCTCTAGAAGAAAGACACGATCTAGCTACGTTGAGCATGGATGAATTACATGGAATATTTACAGCATATGAAACGAGAACAGAACAGGAAAATCCATCCAGAAGGAGAGAAACTTTCAAGCCTCCAAGAAGACAAGAAAGAACAAACCAAGGTCAAAATATTGCTCCAACAATAGTGATGATTTAGACAAGGAAGAAGAAGCCAACTTTGTGAGAAAGCTGAAAAGAGGAACCGACAAGAACAAAGATAAGCTTCCTTTCAAATGATTTAAATGTTGCAAAGTAAGCCATTTTTCTTCCAAGTGTACTTATGCAAGGTGCTCAAATAGTGATGAAGAAGAAGTTCCTAAGAAAGAAAAGAAATATCAAAAAAGAGACAAGGAAACAAATAAAGGAATATTTTTGAAAAAGAAAATAATGTATTCAAAAGATGATAGTTCCTCATCTGATGAAGATGATGATAGTGGCAGTGAATCAAGAAGAGTACTTTTCATGGAATTAGAGACTCAAGAGAAAACCACTGAAAACAATGAAGGATGTGATGAAGAAAAAGGAGATGTGAATCTTGAGGGGTAATTGATCAGTGCCTTAAGTGATCTAAGAACAACAAGGAAGAAAAATGCTTATCTCAATGAAGAGTTAAGTAAACTGAAGGAAGGCTTTCAAAACCCTAGAAAAAACTCTAAAGAAACCAAGTAGACTATCATAGATCTAAAGATTCAGTTGGAAGAAGCCAAAGTGATTGAAGAAACTCTCAAGAGAAAACTGGAAGAAAAGAAGAAAATAACAGAGAATCTGGAAGTTGAAATAGTCTCACTAAGAAAGGAACTACAGAAGAAGGACATCCAAATAAATTTTTGCAATAACATCAAAATGTTGGATGAAATCATCTACAATAAAAAACCATTCTATGACAAGTTTGGACTTGGATACAAACAAAATAATACTAGTGAGGGTTCAAGCTCTATGATGACAGGAAATGAAGCAAAGCAAAGAAGTTATGTAGATACTATCAAGGGTTCCATCAAGAAAGAAGAATTCAAGCCTCTAAAGTAGGACATACAAAAATCTAAAATAAAGACGAATCAAGAAGAAGATTGTGCATTCATAGGAACATGGAACCAATAAGAACACCCAAGAAGGAAATCATGATTTTAGAAGAGAAACAACAACTAGAAGACCACCCATACACAGGTATCAAAATATTTTTCTTGGCTTGTGTTATTCTTGCAATAATTTTGGGCATAAAGCCAAAAACTGTAGAGCCTATGCAAAGGGCAAAAACACCTAGAACAGAAGTTGCTATGAAAATCCCAAGAATCATTATGAAGGAAATTATCCCAGAAAGTCTCGTGAGGCATTTGACATAAATTATAACAGTTTGAGTGCTCTAGGTTATGAAATTGAATGCTACAAATGTAACAATTTTGGACACATAGCCAGAAATTGAAAAAGTGATTTGATAGTTTCTTCAAGGGAAACTAGGCATGTTCCTTTTAATCATATAGGAGAATAACATAGAACTTGGAAAAGGAAACAAGAAGATTTGAAGGTTGAGGAATGTAGGTTTTCCTTACAAACCCAAAATAGAAGAATCCATTGGTATATTGACAGTAGATGCTCAAAGCATGTGACTGTAGACAAAAACAAATTTGTAGCATTAAAGAAAGAAAAAGAGGGGTCTGTCACATTTGGGAATGATAACTCAGGCAGACTAGTGGGAACAACAACAAGGACTCTAAACAACATATACATCTTGAATGAGATCAAAGAAGAAAGATGTTGTTTGGGAAAATAAGATGCAAGTTGGCTTTGGCATAGGAGAATGGGCCATATACACTTTGATAATCTTGTTGAGATCGACAAGAAGCAAGCTATAAGAGAAATGCTAGAAATTACAAAGCCAACAAATACTATGTGAAAGCATTGTCGGCATGGAAAACAAACAAAAGTTGAATTCAAGACAAATGAATACTCTATGAAAAAACCAATGGATATTGTACACACAAATTTATGTGGGCCCACTGGAACAAAAGGACTGGATAGTGAACAATACTCCATGCTACTCATTAGCGACTACACCAGAATGACCTGGGTTTGCTACCTTGAGAAAAATTCAGAAGCTTTCGAATGTTTTAGGGTATTCAAGGAATTGGTTGAAAATGAAACTGATTTGAAAATAAAATGCTTCAGATAAGATAATGGAAATGAATTTACTTCAAATGAATTCATGGATTTTTGTGAAGAACAGTGAATAAAAAGACAATTCTCAACAACTAGAACACCTCATCAAAAAGGATTTGTTGAAAGGAAAAACATAATTGTACAAGAAATGGCCAGAACCATGTTGAATGACTCCAAGCTAAGTGATATCTTTTGGGGACAAGCAGTGCATACAACCGTTCATATTTTGAATAGAGGATTGATCAAAAGAAATAGTGATAAGACTCCATATGAGTTATGGAAAGGAAGACCAACCAATGTCAACCACTTTAGAGTGTTTGGAAGCAAGTGTTACATAAAAAGGGAAGAAAAGAAGATTGGAAAATTTGACTCATGGGTGGACAAAGGCATATTTGTTGGGTACTCATGCAAAGTCAAAGCATATTAATGCTACAATTTAAGACTCAACAAGATAGTGGAAAGCATCAATGTAAATGTTGATGAAATGGACTTGTTGAAGACCAAGAAGGAAATAAAAAATTCAAGCATATTTGAAGAATAGGAAAATGAAGAACTAAAGCGAGAAGAAGAGGAAGAAGAAGAACAAGAAGAAGAGAAGCGGCCATAAGTAGAATAAGAAGAAAACAACCAACAATATTTTCAAACACCTAACCGTTGGCTTCAGAAGAATCATATACCATAACAAATCATTGGAGATAGAAGTGTCAGAGTAGAAACTAGAAGAAGAAAGCAAGCACAAACACTTGAACAACAACATTTTTCATTACTATCCACGGTTGAACCAAGTAACTCTGAGGAAGTCAGAAATAATGAACATTGGATCAAGGCTATGGAAGAATAACTAAATCAAATAGAGAAGAATGAGACATGGGAACTAGTTCCAAGACCAAAGGACAAAAATGTGATTGGGACAAAATGGGTCTTCGGAAACAATTTAAACGAAGATGGACAAGTAACAAGAAACAAAGCAAGACTAGTGTGCAAAGGATATGCTCAAGTTGAAGGAACATATTTTGAAAAAACTTTTGCTCTTGTGGACATAATGGAAGCAATCGAAATATTCTTGGCTTATGCATGCTCCAAAAGGATCAAAGTGTATCAGATGGATGTAAAATTAGCTTTTCTAAATGGAGAATTAGAAAAAGAAGTATTCATAGAATAGCTAGAAGGGTTTATACTATCAAAAAAGGAAGATTGTGTTTGCAGATTGGAGAAAGATCTATATGGATTTATGCAAGCTCCAAGAGCTTGGTACTCAAGATTGGAAAGGTACTTACACCAACAAGGATTTAGAAGGGGAAATGAGGATAGTAACATCTACATAAAAGTGGATCAAGGCAATATGATTACTATAGAAGTGTATGTTGATGATGTCATCTTTGGAAGTGATGATGATAGATTGAGTCAGAAGTTTGTAAAGGATATGCATAATGAATTTTAAATTTCCCTACTTGGGGATTTGACCTTGTTCTTAAGACTCCTAATATCTCAACTAGATGAATGCATTTTCATTTCCCAAACCAAGTACATCAAGGAAATGTTAAAGAAGTTCAAAATGGAATATTGTAAACCTGTGAGTACTCCTATGATTACCAGTTGCAAATTGATAAAAGATGATGAATCTAAAGAAGGGGATCAAAGACTCTATGGATCAATGATTGGTAGTCTACTCTATGTGATAGCTTCAAGACCAGATGTAATGTAGGCAGTTGGATAGGTTGCAAGATTTCAAGCCACACCAAAGGAAACCCATGTTCTAGCAGTGAAAAGGATCTTCAGATATCTTAAAGGAACAATAGATTTTGGTCTATGGTATTTGAAAGGAAATGAGTTAACTATGGTTGCCTACACGAATGCATACTGGGCAGGAAGTATTGATGACAGAAGAAGTACAAGTGGAGCAACTCTCTACTTAGGTGATTGCTTAGTGTCTTGGTTGAGTAAGAATCCATCTTCAATATCCTTATCCACAACATAAGCAGAATATATCGCAGTAGCAACATGTTGCACTCATATTCTCTTGATGAAGAAAACCACTAAAGACATACAAGTGAGATATGATGAGCCTATTCTAATACTATGTGACAACCCCAGTGCTATAAGCATATCCAAGAATCTAGTAATGCATTCCAAGACCAAACATATTCCTATTATGTTCCACTTTCTACAGGAACAAGCCATAGAAAAGAATATCAAGTTGGAGCACAGTAGGACAAAAGAACAAATTGCAGACATCTTCACAAAGCCTCTTCCTAGGGATACCTTTGAGTATCTTCAACAAAAACTTGGAGTAATTTCTACTCTGAATTGATTTCCATAATATTTTGCAAGAAAAAAAAGGGGAATACTGCCAAGGGGAGTTACCCTTTGCCATTGATGTCAAAGGGGGAGAAAAAACCAGTAAAACTAGAAGCATGAAGACAAGGGAAGTCAACATGAAGACAAGAGGACAATACAGTCATTGGGATTAGAATACGAAGACAGCGGGAGCACAATTGTTTCACTAAGTTTCCATCAATGCCAAAGGGGGATATTGTTGGAAAATTGGTTGTCATTGATGTCAATCTTAGAAGAATACCTAAATAAAATCCTATAATCCCCTAAAAGTGATGATGACGTGTCCACATGTAGAAGCCCTGAAGATCCTTGAAGAGCCTTGAAGGAGCCTTGACATAAATGTATATAAATCCAAAGTGGTCCCCTTGTGGCCTAGCTTTTAAGCATGACCCTCACAGGATGAGATAACATGTGGTTATTTCCACATGCCATTTTGAGTTGCGCATAAATGGGGCCCACAAGATGTCCAATATAAATATTGCAAGCATACAAATGTCTAAGATAAAGATTGTCAAATGGAGGTTGTTGAAAGTATTAATTTTTGGTCAATTTGGATACCTTATCTTTGAGGGAAATTTTACCCTACATAACTAACTCAAATGGAAAGCACGGGTTACATGGTTGGAAATTTTATTCTGAGACCTTTCCAATGGTACATGGAAGTCCCTCTAACTCCCTAGGAATGAGGAGATATGAGTTTTTTCATCCAATAACCTAGCCAAAAAATTGAGGTCAGCTCAGCTAATTTTTGGGGACAGAATTACTATAAATACGAGATAGAATTTCACATTTTTATAGTAACCAACAAAGAGATCAAGTTCGAGGTGTGCTCAAGGTGTTGGGGTGTCTTTTTGGTGTGCAAGAGAAGTCTAAAGGATTCTCTTAAGGTCTTTCGTACTCTCAAGGTATGCTATGAGGTTGTGATGTTGTCGTATGCACTACTATGAAGTTGTGATGTTGTTGTAAGTGGATGTTGTCGTTAATGGACGTTTTCATGAATGGATGTTGTCGTCATTGGATGTTGTCATCATTGGATGTTGTCATTTGTGATTACATTTTGGGAATGATGCTATGAGGCTTGCTAGGGTTTGAAGGATTTTCTACGGAATGAAGCATGCAGGTGAAGTCAGAAGTACTTTGTGTATGAAGATCTTGGATTGGTGATATCTTATCGAGTTGGTCCTCAATTGAGAAGATTGGTGTCTTCATTCGGCAAGTTGGTGCATGTGCTTTAGGGAGTG
The DNA here is from genome assembly GCA_010110895.2 of Picea sitchensis. NCBI lineage: Eukaryota > Viridiplantae > Streptophyta > Pinopsida > Pinales > Pinaceae > Picea > Picea sitchensis. The sequence continues at coordinate 130,321 of SNQJ01S0001037.1, forward strand.
GGTTCTTCCTTCCAATTGGAGTTGGTAAACCCAGGGGGTTGGTGCCTCCTTCCAGTCAGTGTTGGTAAATCAGGGAGTTGGAACTTCCTTCAGGTTGGTGCCTCCTTCCAGTTGGTGTTGGAGGATCTTGGAAGTTGGTGCTTCCAATGAATGTAATCTTAACATGATATAAGAAAAGCATTGTGTGGTTTTCTCTTGTTATGTGTATGGTGTATGGTTTATGGTTTATGGTTTTCTCTTGTTATTACGTAAAAATCATTGTGTTATGTGTATGGTTTTTGTGATGATGAATGACATCATTAATAGTTAATGTTTACATGATGTGCTTAAAGTTAAAAATGGTAAAAAGTGCTCAAAATTGATTCACCCCCACCCCTTTTAGTATTGGTGAGTATTCTAATATATTCATAATACATTTTATAAATCAAACAACAACAACCGCAACATTATATAAAAAACATGATACACATGAGCAATATACATATCAATATACATGTCAAATATACATCTCCACAAAGTCTGCAATAAGCATGCCATATATACATCTCAAGTCAAATATAAAACAATCAATATACATGTCAATAAGTATGTCACTACTAGTTAGGTCCACCACCAGAGCTAGAGGCATCATTGTCTTTATTACTGGAGGTAGAGGGTCTATCAATACCTATGTCAGAAAGCAATGACAAAATTACATTATCATATGTCTCTCCATCGACATTAAGTTGTGCAACACCCAATGTGAACATAGTGTCCACAACATCAATAGCTTGTGACACATGTGGAGGAGGAGGATCAGTGGATGGTGACACATGTGGAGGAGAACGACAAGGACCAATGGATAGTGACATAAGTGGAGGAGGAATGGTGGATGGTGACACATGTGGAGGAGAAGTAGGAGGATCGATGGACAATGACACAAGTAGAGGAGGAGGAGGAGGAGGAGGAGGAGGATCGTTGGATGTTACAAACACGTGTGGAGGAGAAGTAGGAGGATCAGTGGATGGTGACGCAACTGGAAGAGGAGGAGGAGGAGGATCGGTCGATGGTTCAGACACATGTGGAGGAGAAGAGGGAGGATTGGTGGATGGTGTAGACACATCTAGAGGAGAAGTGGGAGGATTAGTGGATGGTACATACACATGTGGAGGATAAGGAGCAGGAGGAGGACCATGTGGTGGAGTAGAGGATGTCGGTCGATTTATTAATGAGCAAAACATAGTGGAATCATGAGTATCATGAGAAACATCCCTCAAACTCTCGATGAGGTTGACGTCATTGAAAATATGACGCATAATGATGTCATGTCACGAGGCAGGGTCATCCATATTGTAGATAGCTCATGTTCCCTTAATCTCTCTCCAACCGATGCAGGTACCAATCCATGACTAACCATCACACCACATAGGTGATCCACCACCTCTATCCATATTCTCTTATTCGACCTATGTGGCATGCCAAGTATATGTACTAGAAGCTACTATGTTGCCTCCTCCATATGCTCATCATGTTGGGGAGGCACATCCCCATCATATGTGCCAATATCTACAAAACAATATATAGTAGCAGTCAGATAATTGAAACAAAATGTTACAATAAATTACATGTACATTAAATAAGAAATAAAAATATGCAAGTAGATTTATCAAAACATAATGATAATATTAGCTCTCTCTTATGTTGGCTTGACTGTTGTAAATAGGATGTTTGGACATCCTCTCCAATACATCCCCTCATATGGGTATTGTACAAGATTGAGGACAGGATTTTCCTCTCGAACCAAAAAATCACATATCTCCCTACCAACCAAAATACATGGGCACTCTTGTGGGCCCCTCATGGGAAACAACTTCCCCCAGATGTGCATACATGCATTAGTCATAGGCTCGAGAGGAAAGCAAGGTACTATTATTCGAGTGGCATGAAACCTCTCAAAAAAAATGTAAATAACTCTAATGCAAATGGGAAGAATATCCTCCCATCAAAAACGGTGTTACAACGATCCAACGCAAAACAAAACTGTCTCAAAAAGTTCTCTATCCACCTAATCAGTCAAGGCCTCTGCAATAAACAATCTATATAATACATTCAAGGGAAACTAATGTGTTACTCATCAGAGTTAAAGTGTGACGGTGTCCTGAGAATAAGACATAGGCACCTAATGTCCTCTGCATGAAATGAATCTATCCACGTCTGACCACTAGCAACCTGGTATACTGAAGTGAACTCAATGTCTGAAGTGATGAAAGATACCAGGGCAACTCGAAATTCTCCATCAAAATTGGTTTTTAGCATTTGCTTACAGCCTCCCAAGGATCCCCACACTCCAAATTATGGGCCCTAATTTGGCATGGAGATTATCTACCTAAGGTGATTTCTTTTTATTGGATCATGGTTCAAGGGAGGATACTGAAAACAGATAATCTTCAAAAGAGAGGTATAGCTAGTCCCTTTTGGTGCATTCTTTGCGAAAGTGCCTCAAAAACCACTCATTGTTTCTTTTTTTAATGTGATTTTTCTAGGAGGACAAAAATAACATAGATACTCATGGGGATTAGGTCATAACACAAACAATCAAGCAAAGATCCCAACAACATTTAAAGGCTTGATACTAATACCTAAAGACAAATATCAAAGCATCATAGTCATAGGAGATTCATAACTGGTGATCAAAGGAATGAGAAGAAGTAGCAATATGTCCCATCCCAACCTACAAGGTATATACAAAAGAATAAAACTACAGGAAAAAAGATTCATCGAGTGGATTATTTCCACATTCTATGATAGCAAAATTGAGAGGCAGACCAATTGGCCAAGGAAGCTAAATCATTGAATCAAGGGGACTTAAAGGACAACAAGGTAATCACCTTGTGCTATTTTCCCTAGCATTATGGAAGAAGGGAACTTTGAAACAACACCCCATCTCAGCAAACAGGAAATAACAAGATTGACAAACTGGGAAAATAAATTACTTAAGCAAAAATAGGTATCTGAGATAATGCCAATTCACTAAACCTAAAGGAAGGGAGTGAATAATGCCAATTCACTAAACCTAAAGGAAGGGAGTGATGTGACTCTCTACCCCCCCCCCCCCCCCGCCACTATATCATCTCATTCAATCGGATGCATTGACATAACATTACCATTGCACATACACCTTGCGTCAACTCCACGAACCACATGCTCCACTTAGCAAATGAAACCTTATGCCCTCACTTTGGCATTTAAACCTCGCCCCTCAAAGCATACCTTTGTATGTGGGACTGATCTTACACTGGTTGTAACAATGAGGGAATTACTCATGCATGTCATTTCGAAGGTACCATATGACCTTAACCAGTTAATGCTATCATCATTTCAGGAGATGGATATGAATAACGCACAAGGTGTGGATATTGATAGGTTTACGAAGCACTATCTAATGGGTTGTATATGGATGGAGTTCATTATATCTCAACGCACAACGTCTACCCAACAATTCCCAGGCCCCTGCTGCACTGGTCAATCTTCATCTTTCACGACGTTCACACAACAAGCTTCAAGCATACAATTATTTCAGGATGTGGCGCAAAGGCTAGTCAGTTTGTGACTGTGGCACTTGAAAAATGGAAGCACTCAAATCCAAATTCAAGCATCAACAACAGGAAATGACAGACCTTCGATAATCTAAATCACAACTAACACCAAAATTGCAGGTGAGGAAGGAAAGATAAGACAAATAAATGGCAATTGTGCTTCGGAGAGTCAATCGCCTCTTAGACCAAATTCGTTGCCTGGAAGGACAAAAGCATGGACGCGGGACAACAATTCAGGATCAAATCGAACCCATTCCCTCATTAGGCTCACAAGCATCATGTGAAGTGGAGCAACCCCGGCCTTAGGCACGCAAAGAAGGCACTAAGGAAGGAACCCAAGATCTTGTGGATACAGAACTGAAGCTTAATTAGTCGGGTTTTATAATGTATTTTTGAATTTTGTTGTGATAATAGACTAGAATCCTTCATAGAAGAAGATTCCTTCCCTATGTTAAAACTTTTTTGGGAAGCTTAAGTGCTTTGAGGAAGTCTTTCCCCTCTACTTTTGTTGTCAAAAACTTTAACTGAAGAAGTTGTACTCTCTAGTCGATTTTATCATTGCTATAACCATATTTATATATAATATAGTTATATGTTCTTGTTAAAAAAATATATATATATATATATATATATACAATGAAGAAGAAAAACATGGGAGGAGCAACAAATTCGACCTTCTTGGCCCTCATTTCAAATGATTCCAATCCCTCCAACTTCTCTAGGTTTAGACCTATTTTCCTTTGAAATTCAACCTATAAGGTCCTCACAAAAATCATTGCCTATGAAATTAAATCGCTCCTAGGCAAGTTGGTTTCAGAAAATCAAGGAGGATTCATGGAAAACATGCAAATAATTGACAATGTCATCCTTGTGCAAGAAGCCATATACGCCAGTCAAAATAGCAAAGAAAGAGGAATTGTTATAAAACTAGATATGGCTAATGCATTTGACAGAGTCAAGCATGCATTCCTCTTCTCGGTGCTTAGGAAATTTGGATTCTCAAAAGACCTTGTAAATTGAATTCAAGCATGTATTGGCTCACCATGGATTCCACCAATGATCAATGGCAGACCAACTCAATTTTTCCAATACAATAGAGGACTGGGGAAGGGTTGTCCTCTCTCCCCCTCTCTCTACATTATTATGGCAAAATCTTTAAGCAAAAAGCAAGAAGAAGAATGACGTTTGGGACGTCTCCCTGGCCTACAACTAGCAAGAGGAATAATGAGAATCAATCATCCACAATTCACTGACACATTACTTCTTGGTGTCCCGTCCACCATAATAGTAAAAAGATTCAAGATAATTTTGGACCAGTTTCTCTCGACCTCAGGAGGTAAAATAAACAACATGAAGAGTCAAATCTATGGATGGAATCTAATAGAAAACATCCCATCCGCAATTTCAAGGGCCCTTGGCTTCCAGGTGGTAGAACATTGGTCTTCATTCAAATATTTGGGTATGCCAATCTCCTTGAAGCTCCCTTCCACCCAGGTGTGGAATGAATTCCTTGGGAAAATGGCAAAGCAAATTCAAAGTTGGGGAGCTCATTGACTCAACCCTGCAGGTGAAATTGTTTTGCAAAAACAAGCCAAAATTATTCTATTTTTTGATGGAGCATCATATGGAAACTCAAGGGGGGGGGGGTTGTCATATTTGACCCCGACAGACAAAAGGAACATAGATACTCATGGGAATTGGGTCACAAAAAAAAACAATCAAGCAGATATCATGACTGCATACATATGACTGACATTGATGCCCGAAGACAAAACCCACAACATCATTGTGATAGGAGACTCATAATTGGTAACAAAAGGTCTAAGAGACATCAACCACAACCCCAAGTCCAACATACAAAGAATTTATGAAAGAATCAAAATAGAGGAACAAAAATTTGGCTCAGTGGAATATCTCCACGTCCTACGCCATCAAAACCAATGGGCAGATCAACTTGCCAAGGAATCCAAATCATTGAACCAAGGGGACCTAAAGGACAATGAGGAAATCATCATGTGTCACTTGCCTTAGCAATATGGTGAATGGGAAGATTGAAGCAATTTCTCACTTTAGCAAAGTGGATATAAGAAGAATGATAAACGTGGCAAATAAATGTATTAATGGGAAGATTGACATTGGAGGACAAGTCAATTTCAAAAAAATTGTCGAGGGTAGTCATGTGACCCTCCCCACTATCTTAACGTACACATTTGATCGTGACAACACAACACCAACATCAAGCGATTGCCTCATGTCATCTCCATGTGCATCACACACCATCTAGAAAATGAAACATGTTATTCACATGAAGGCATTTAAACCACTCCCTTCGCAACCCTTCTCCACATGTGGGATTTTCCTACCACCCAACGTCATCATGAGGAAACCATCTAGACAAGCCAATTCCACTGTCCCTTCAATATCCCAGTCTACACACTCTCTCATCATTGCAAATCGTTTTAGGCACATATATAGATAAAATGAATTGAAATTATAAAACACACACACACACACACACACACACATATATAATTTGTATTTTTTTTAAAATAAAATTAATTTATGATTACAAAAAAACCGTGGAAAATTAACCGGTGTGCCAACAATAGTAAGTACACACTGCCATTGGTGCATTGTATCAGTAATAAAACACCACTATGTAGAGCAATTAGTACAACACACCAGTTCTCCGTGGTTATTGGAGCATTGATAAGTCTTTAGTTGTGTGTTGTGTTATATAACACACCGAGAACGGGGCATTCCACAAGAAGCAATGTTGTGACATTTTGAATATTTTTTGTGCTAAGCGGTGTGATTGGTTATACGTAACGTACCAATTCTTAGTTATAATTAGAGCACCATATGTCTTTAACGGTTTGATCATATGCACAACACCAGTCACAGGTCGTTCCATACAATGCACTAATGTGTTACATATTTAATGTTTGGCGTGGTGTCATGTTGTGAACAACACGAGTGCATTTAATATACTAGGACACACCAATAACGAGGCATCTCATAAGTTGGAACGATATGCCAAATATTTAAATATTCGGTTTGTGTCGTGTTATTTACAACATTAGTGGTTTTTGTAGACCTAGGGGCACCGCTAGGTTAATTTTTTGTCACAAATTAGGTGGTGTGATGTGTTAATGTGAAGGCACTGGTGCTCCAGTCGTCTTGGAGAACCAACATTTTTTTTAGTGGTACACTGTGTTTATTAACACACCAGTAACAGGGCATCCAAGAAGATAGACCACTATGATAAGTATTTTAATATTTTTTCTTGTGTGGTTATGTGTTTATAGCACTGGTGTGGTTTGTTAACATTGGTGCACTGCTAAGTAAATTTTTTTGTTGAAAATCGGGTGGTGCGATTCGTTAATTGGAATGAACTGGTGCTCCAGATTTCTTAGAGCATCGTTGTTATGGTTAGTGGTGTGTTGTGTTGTATAACACACCGGCCACTGGGCGTCCAGGAAGACGCACCACTATGGTTATTTTTTAAATTTGGCATGGTGTCATTTTCTGCACCGTATCGATGTGCATTGTTATTGTATACACATTGATAACGACACGTCCCATAAGACACATCGCTATGATAAATTCTTAAATATTTGGTTCGATACCGTGTTATTTGTAATACTAGCGTAGTTTATTAACTTTGGTGCATTGCTAGGTTAATTTTTATGTTGAAAATTGGGCGGTGCAATTCATTTACTGGAACATATTAGTCCTCCATATTTCTTGGAGCACCGATGTTTTGTTTAGCGTTGCATTATGTTGTATAATGCATTGGACAAAGGGTATCAACGAAAACACACCACTATGGCTATTTTTGAAATCTGCCGTGGTGTCATTTTGTGAACGACACCGATGTGTATAGTTATTATGTACACACCAATGGTGGTCCTTTCCGTATATACAAGAAACATCGGCTTCGGGGGCGAGCCAAAGCGTTCAAGTGAACCACGTAGAATTGAAGAAACAAAAAAAGCCCAGATCTCAGGCCAATTCCACATTTTAATCTGATGAAAATTCAAATGAGAAGGTTATAAACAATTTACTCGGGCTCTTCTATGTTGAGGAGGCATGGTTCCACCATAGAGAAGAAATTAAAATTCGAGGTAATTTCCAAAATTTGGAAATGTGTGGAATATACCAATGGAACTATCAAACTCACTGCAGAGCACTGTAAACGAGGTTGTCTTGGAAGACAAGTGAGCACCGATACTTGTCAGAGTGTTTGGAAGCACAAAATTAAGTGTAATAATGAAAATCAGTTTGGTAAAGAAAAATATTTTACCCTACCCCATTTCGCATGACAACAGGGATACCAAACGAGGTATCATATTCATGTGCACCGGGTCACTTTCTTTGGTGATTGTATTTTTTTGTTTATAATGGATAGCGGTGCACCTTTATTTTAAAGCATCGGGGCATTAATATAATGTGCACACCGAAGCATATTTACCCTATAGGTGCATTGCTAAAAAATCCTCTGCAAAAACCTTCTCCCACCCACCTCTGCTAACAACCTTCGCTATAAACAGAGAAGGGATAAGTTTTTTGGGGAGGTTTCGTAAAAACCTCCACTACAAGGTGTTCTCCTTATAGTGATGAGATACATGGCATGTTAGTTTCTTCTATGTTCTTGGATGGGCATTTATATCCTCAAGTGTTTTCAACTAGGGAAAATTTTGGGGGGAGGCATATTCTCTTGTTCCTAGCTTGTTAGTGGTAGGGGGGAAGGCCCATTCCAATTTGAACTCTTTGGTTGGTGGCATTACCCTGTTTGGAAACAATATGTCTAAAGAGATGATACATATTAGTTTACAATCAACAATTTGTGGTAAATATATTAGGGGGAGTTTGTCAATGGAAATAAATGGCAATTAGGTTGAAGGGAATTATGTAGTAGGTGTAGGAAGGACCAATGCAACTCGAAGGGGAAGGCCTCATGCTTGCAAAAACCTAGACAAGTAGGGTCCTCAACAAAAGCAAACTAGAGCCAAAATGGAGGCCATGGATATGGTAGAGAGAAGCCACAACAAGTTTTTTTCCTTAGTCAAGGTGGAAATGGAAATAATTGAAATTTTGGTTAGGGAAAAGTAGGGTAACACCTTCACTGAGACTATTGATACTAAGCTCTTAAATTGGAATCTGGACATGGACGTTTCCAAAAATTGGGACATCAAATACCTCAAGATAGTGGAACTTATTAACACCAACAAATATTTTAATGCACATGTGATAGAAGAAAAAGGGACTCGACAGCAAGCCATTCTAGGCAAATTGCACTTTATCGACATGAAATGTAAAGTCCTAGTCAAATCAGTGTGGGGGATTGTAGTGATTGTGGAGGAGAAAAATCCATATGAATAGACTCAAGCAACATAGGCTCAGTCAACCACTCAAACAATCTACATTTATGTAAACTTAGATTTGGAGGGAGAGCACTAGCAACCCCAATGTTAGGTCTTTATTCTTTTTGTCTATATTCTCAATTTATCTAATATTGGGCGATCCTTTTGCCCAATATCATAGAGTAGACTAGTTACATGGTACTAATATGTCTCATGGTTAGCTTTTGTCATTTTTCTAGTGTAGTATCTAGTCCTGTGAGGATAACAGGCTATAATATAGATAGTTATGTTAATAATTTTGATTATGACACACCAAAGCATATGAAGTTCAAACCTTAGACTAGAAAACATGTACTATTTTTTGTATATTATTAGTGTATGAGTAGCTTATTTACAAAAGGAAGAAGTAGATACTCACTTTTCAAATCAAACGAAGATAAAAAAAAGCTCAGAGATCTAGTCAACTTGTACATTGCTTCGACTCTACATAAAATAATAATGTTTTATGAATATTCTTAATACTCTATCCATTTTGCATGATGTGAAGTTGTGTTACAATTTTGGTTTGTAGTGTAAATAAGTATTTTATGGAAATTATATACTTCTTGTTTCTTTTATTTAGTAAGTTTGTCCATGATTGTTTTTCAATACTTATTTATTTTTGTTGATTTTATTTTCATAAAACATATATGCACAAATATTATATTTTTACGAGGAATTAATTTTCTTAAACCAACGTAGATGCGCCTTGAATCTGGATCTATCAAGCACCAAGAGGGATAAAATTTCTTAAGGTGTAATTTTTTTATTATCATTTAATATGAAGGAATTAATATCTTAGATATGTAGTATATATGTGTGTGTAATATGTAATGGTTCATGTAATTGTTTTATTTTAACTGAGTCGACTTTATTTTTAGTATTGATAAATTTTTTTAATTGAGTCGACTTCAATTTTTTTAAATGTAACCTTATCTAAAATAACACTAATGTGACAACATCTCACCCATACTCGGTTGTAGAGCACCTCACTACTCTTGGTGCTGTAAATATGTTGAACCTGCACATAAAAGCTCTAGCTAGCAAATGACATACACAGTTTGCAGAGAAAATATGAGAAAAGAGAAACATGAGAGAAAGAATGGAAGAATTCTCATTAACCAAATGAATGAATGATAATTTACACATTATATACTCTGTATAACTCAACTAATGCGCACTGGAGGAGAAGCCAATGCACCATAATGGTGGTCTAGAGTGATCTGGACACACACCAACAGTTACGAGAGTAAATTGCCACCTAGTCTAGTCTCTCAGGCAATTACGTGAGTGAACTGCCACCTGGTCTGAGTTAACTACGCTCTCAGTCTTCAGTTAACTGACTGAAACAGAGTGAAGTGAGGACGAGATCAAGGAATCATGAGTAATGTGCTAGTCTGGTGATAATCCCAAGGACAATGCGCATTAACTGGTGATTATCCCAATGTTGCATGGTGATGATCCCAATGTGGCATCTAGACTCCACTCAATTGATCAAACTAAAGTGTGAACCGAAGATAATATTCTCCTAGAGGGATATTCTCCCTAAACTATAGGAGACTAAATAATGACTAATAAGCATAGGGAAACCCTTAGGAAAAAGAAATCCTAGGTGTGTGTGAAGTATCTCCAACACCCCCCCTGAACATCACTATGGTGAAATCTCTTAAGGAGATCTCGTGCATACTTGGCCTAAGATAGTTTGATGCCTGATGCATCCTGACTAATCTCGAGTTCAAGGAAGAAATGTAGCGGACCCATGTCCATCATCAAGAACCTATCATGCAGAAACCTCTTGTCTGCAACAATCGTTGAAGTCGAGCAACCGGTGATCATCAAATCATCAACATACAAAACTAGGAGTAGAAGTGAATCAGTTGTCCTGAGAATGTAAACATTTGGATGTGACTTACAATGTACAAAGTTATGTGACAACAGGTAGGATTCCATCTTGGCATACCATGCCCTCGAGGCCTGCTTGAGGCCATAAAGAGACTTCTTCAGTCGACAGACCAAAGATGAATCCTGCATAAATCCTTGGGGATGCTCCATATAGATATCCTCGGAGATATCTCTATGAAGAAATGCATTCTTCATGTCCATCTCATGGACTTCCCATCCTTTGGATGTTGCAGTGGCAAGTGCCAAACGTATGGAATCCATCTTCGCTATTGGAGCGACGGTCTCATCATAGTCAATCTCGTGCACCTGCTGAAAGCCTTTGGAAACTAGCCTGGCTTTGTATCTGCTAACCTATCCATCCGTTGCGCTCTTGGTCCTGTAGACCCGTCTGCACCTGACAAGTTTCCTTCTTGCAGGAAGGGGAACCAAATACCAAGTTTGGTTCTCGAGGAGGGAGTTGTACTCCTCCTGCATGGCGGATTCCAAAAAGGTATTTCCAGCAACCTCGCCATAGGACTGTGGATTTAAAGACTCAACCAAGAAAAGATGCATGGGTGGCATTAGTTCAGTGGAAATGAGTGCAAGAGGAGGCTCCTCGAAATCAGATCGATTCCTCCTAGTATCAACTGGATCCCCAACAATATCTCTTGCATCCTTAAGAGTAGTCTTGGCCCACTTAGGCCTCGAATTTGGCTTTGCATCTGCATCTGCATGCACTAACTCTACATCCAACTATATTAACTCTATATCTAAATCATTTGAATCCTTTGAATCAGAAATGTCATCTGAAGAAGAGTTGGCATGTGCATGCTCATCATCTCTGAAAGGTGGAAGAACAAAAGTGTGTTCATGCAGTTGTTGAGGTACATGTGAGACACTTTCCTCAAATTGGACACTACACTCAATGATGAGTCAGTCCAAGGAAAGATCAATGAGTTTGTATCCCTTCACATTGTTGGGGTATCCAACAAAGATATACTCTATGCTCTATGGATCAAGTGCCTTCCTCTTCTCAGAGGGAATCCTGGCCCATGCACGTGAACCGAAAATACGGAAGTGGGTCACTTTCAGTTTGAGGCCGCTCCAAGCCTCATAAGGGGTGTTATCCTTGACATATCTATGGGGAGATCTGTTTTGGATGTAGGTTGCACAATTAAGTGCTTTAGCCTGTAATCTTTGTGGAAGTGACTTTGCATGTAGCATGCAAGATGCCAAATCTTTTAGAGATCTATTTTGGCGCTCAACAACTCCGTTTTGTTGTAGAGTACAAGGAACTGTGTGCTACAACTGAATCCCGACCTCATGACAAATATTTTGTATCTCATGGTTGACATACTATCCCCCATTATCTGTTCGAAGGACTTTGATTTTCTTTCCTGATAGTGTCTCAACAAGAGATTTGAAATCTTTGAGGTGTTGAAAGACGTCTGATTTTTTGCGTAAGAAAGAAAATCCATGTGAAGCGTGAGAAATCATCAACAAAAATGAGCACGTACCTTGATTTACTGATTGATGGATGTGGAAAAGGGCCCATGAGGTCACTATGGATCAGATCTAAAGGAAAGGAAGCCTTCCGAGTCTTTTCTTTATCGAATTTCTCTTGAGTGTGTTTTCCAAGAACACATCCCTCACAAATTCCTTTGGAGAAGTGGATGTCAGGTAGACCATAAACCATTCCCTACTTGCTAAGTTGTTGCAAATATCTGAAATTTAAATTCCCGAACCTTTTGTGCCATATCCTACTACTTTCATCAGCATGGGTAAGAAGTAATGCAGAATCTGGTTCAATAAATTCAGAAAAAGTGTAGAGTCTGGATTGACGATTTACCTCACCGTTAACAACCCTAGAATTGTTTTGCATGTCATAGATATCCACTGCATCAGGAGTGAACATGATTCTCTTTTTGGTATCGAAGTTAGTCATCTGATACATGGAGAGAAAATTGACGAAAAGTTTGGGAATGTGTAGCACATTCTCGAAGCTTCCGTTTATGAGTTCAATTATTTCTTTGCCGGTGACCTCAACTGGAGAGTTGTCCCCCATCAGAATAGGAGGACCTTTGCATGCATCCAATGAAGAGTAGACTTTTTTTGTGGCTTCCATGTTGTGTGATGCACCTAAATCTACGATCCAAGCATTAGGAGAGGAGTTGATGGCAATCAAAGCATGGCTAGAATTGTCTTTCTTGGGATTCTGATCTTATGGCTTATTCTTCTTGGCACCCTCAGGAATGTGATCTCCAAGGTTGTTTTGTTGAAGTATTTGGACCATTTCATCTATCTATTCCTGCATACATGCGGATTCTGGATGGAATCCTTTATGGAAGTAAGTGCATTTCTCTCCTTTTCTTCCCTTTCCACCTTTGGATCCAGAGGCATCGTTGAAGAGTTTTGAGTACCCTTCCTTCTTTGGATTTGCATTTACTTTCCTTTTGTATTTGTCTTTAGATTTATGATATCGATGACCGCTACCATCTTGCATAGTAAGTGTATGTGCATTTGGGCCTTTGATTTTTCCCATATTTATGAGCTTGTTCTGCTCTTGTGTTAGAGACTCGATAAAGGCCTCAAGAGAGGGCATTGTCCAGGTGGCTCCAAAAGCAAGCCTAACTTAATGAAATGTAGATACAAATATTGAGTATTTCGGACCAAGTTTGGAGAGAATGGTAAGAACCATTTGTTTCTCCTCCTTAGATTTATCAACCCCGCAAGCCTTGATTTGCGACAACAAATCCTTATATTTGGTAAAGAAATCTTGGAAATTGTCGAAGGTTTTTGGATCCAAAGTGAGCAATTCCACCTTGAGCATGTGTCCCCTCATCTCGTCCTGTATGCCAAAAATCCATTCCATGGTGATCCAGGCTTCATTGGGGGTTTTACAGGAGGATATGTGAAAGAGGAGTTCATGGGAAATGACACTGCAAATAGTTCCAAAATCTCCATCCATTCGATATAGATACTTGGAATTGTTCTATGGTTGATGTGGGTTCGGTCTTTATGTTCATGGTTAACTTGCATAATCCTCTGCCTCAAAGATGCATTATCATCTTCTCCTTCCATGCAAATAAATTGTACGGTGTAAGAATGAATTATTTTGGAAATTCCATTTTTTCGATGTCTTCAATCTTCGGTAGCTGCAAAAATAATCTGGTGTGTCTTTTCATAGCAGTCCGTCGGATCTAATACCATGTAAATGTGTTGAATGTGCACAGAAAATATCTAGCTATCAAATGACATACACATTTTGCAGAGAAAATACGAGAAACAAGAAACAAGAGAGAAACAATGGAAGAATTCGCATTAACCAAATGAATGAATCATAATTTACACATGATATACTTTGTATAACTCAACTAATGCACACTGGAGGAGAAGCAATGTGCCATAGTGGTGGTCTAGAGTGATCTAGACACACACCAACAGTTACAGGAGTAAACTACCACCTAGTCTAGTCTCTCAGGCAATTACGGGAGTGAATTGCCACCTAGTCCGAGTTAACTAGTCTCTCGGTCTTCAGCTAACTGACTAAAAAAAAGTGAAGTGAGGAGGAGATCAAGGAATTATGAGTAATGCGCTACTATGGTGATAATCCCAAGGACAATGTGCATTAACTAGTGATGATCCCAATGCTGCATGGTGATGATCCCAATGTGGCATCTAGACTCCACTCAATTGATCAAACTGAAGAGAATATTCGCTCTAAACTATAGGAAATTGAATAATGACTAATAAACATAGGGAAGACCTTAGGAAAAAGAAATCCTAGGTGTGTGTGAAGTATCTCCAACAGGTGCAACAAATTAGTTCATTATCATGAAGATTGAGAAAAGTTCAATTCAAATTATGCTCTATTGAGTCAACCAAAATAACTTAGTGTTGAATAGTGGTTAATTAATTAAATTTAAATATTTATAATTAATAGTAATTTTATAGGAGATGATGTCCTCTCACCTTCTAATTATTGATTCAACCAAATTAGTTTTATAGGGATCTCTTGCCACCTTAATTAAGACCACTAATCACATTCACTTGGATGTTGATAAGGTCTCATTTGCAACCCAACCAAGGAAACAAATATGGTGATTTGTAAGATAATTATTATAACATTTAAATAGGTGTTTCTTGTTGTAATTGTGGACAATTTCATTCTTCTATTTTTTTATGTTTAAATGGGCATAGTGGGGGATACGTATACATTTAACCCATACACACCCATAGTAGGGTCAAAACATTTGCACACTCTATTCATGGACAACATATTGATGGATTGCCATTTGTCTTGTTCAAATTGGCTCTTGAGACAAATGAGATTTCCAATACAACAATCCAAACTCTACATATCTAAGTAAGTGTTAGTGAAATTCTAATAGATGGGTTCATGAGAAACTACGTTCGAGCTTGAAAATCACCTTTTTCAAGACTTCTCACATGTAGACCCCCAAAAATTCTAACATATTATAGCCTAGAGATCTTGCACCCCTCGATGGGAGTTCAACCAAGGAAAGAGGGACAACGTAGCATTGCAAACATAAGGGGTAATTCCAGAGTTGGACTCGAACCTACTGTTAGTAACAATTGTGGTATCGGGGTTTCAAAGGGTAAGAGAACTGAGACCTCTCGAGTCTCAAAATACCGATGGAGATCCTAGCCGTTGAGCATGGCAGGACACGCGTCAGACATCAGGAGGAGAGTCGGGGTTCAGTTCATCGAAGAATCAGAGTTTCTGGAGGCAAGAAACTCTTACGTGTAGGAATCGCGATACGTGATTTCCCGACTGGATCATAACCGTCCATCAACAGGGACACATGGCGAGAGATCCCGCAGAGTCGGGGATCGGGGAACTGAAAGTCCCATGCACATAACAACGAGAATCGCGATATCCCGATATGCGATTTCCCGACGAAGTTAAGGACCGTAGTGGGGGACATGTGTCGGAAGGTCAATTCTTGTAGGGAGACAACACCAAGTGGCATCGGCATATCGGGAGTCGGGGATCCGTGATGACAGTGGATCACAACAACGCAGGTGTTGATTTCCCGAAGGGAAAATACCGACAAGAGCAGAGAAAGCGCCATGGGCCAGAGCAAATCTGGACCATCCGATCCAACTGGGACAGGTGGCATCCGGTCGGCATATCGGCTATCGAGATTTCGGGAAGCTGGCACCCCTCATTTCTTACATTTTGAAACCTCGAACCCCAAATTTCCGATAGCGCCCAGAATCGGGCCCACGGATTTGGCGCCTGGTCATCGAGAAGGAGGCCTGGGAAGGGGTGTGTCGGGATTCAGAGGATCGTGAGTCCCGTGGATAGGAGCATCGTGGTATTTGCACTCCTAGCCACCTCCGCCTCAGTTGATTGCTCCCACCTTGTTCAGTCAGCGAATATCCTCTGTCGTCCCCACGTCATCTTCTTGTGCCACATCGCATCTACACCTTTAGCTCCCAAGAGCCCACGCATACCCAGTATCCTGTCTGTCATGCCCATCACCTCAGCCTTGTCAGCTCCGTCCACATTGGCCAGCCAAGTCCCCCTGCAGAAATCCAACAAAGCAGCAGACAGCCAAAGGTAGGCTACCACATCTCCCAAATGAATATTTGACCAGAGCCTCTCAGATCCCGAGGAATCAGTTAATGCAAATGAAGAATGTGGGTGATACATCATCTCCTTCCTTAAATATAAGGTTAGAAAGGAGCGTGCACAGAGACAGGTTGTCAGTTCATCCTGACAAAGATCGCGTCTGACAAACGACTGCATGGGCATTCTGCCCCAACGTCTGCATGCATAGCCTAACAGAGAAGCTCCTCAACGTCAAGCATTAAACTCATGATGTGATCTCACTTTCAACACGGAAGTCAGTTCCAAGTATATGTAGGCATTTTTGCCATTTTGGTAAGGATCGATGGTTGAGCAGAGCTCCCGGTTGTAAAGTTTTAATGAAGCATTGTTGCTCTGGTTATGTATGAACTTTTGAGACTTCTCGCCTTATGAATGCCAATTTCTTTCATGTCTTTGTTTACACTGTGTTAGAGCAGCTCGGAATTGGAGGATCCAGTCGAGCTGTAGCTATTATAGGATGATGTTGTAATGGATCACTGTAATAGTTGCGCCATCCCTAATCAGTTCTTGTGATTTTCCCAGCGCTGAGTGACTTGGAATTGGAGGATCCAGTCAAGTCCCCTTTCAGTTCCTTGAGACCCTGAACCAAGCGGATCTTGCATTCAGAGTCTTTC
>SNQJ01S0001037.1:147543-171296 GCA_010110895.2 Picea sitchensis
GATCTTGCATTCAGAGTCTTTCTTCTGCAAACTACTAAAAGCCTGTTGCCCAAAGTTGTTTGTTCACCTTTCTTACTAAGTCTTCCTCCTGTTCATCTTTTGATCAACCCACTGGCTGAAGTTAGGTCGAGACCTCCTTTGTTACTTACGTATCAGACCCAGTCCCTGAGTTAGAGTAATATCTCCTCGAGTCCTTATCTCCATTCGATCACCCCCTTTATAAATAATTCGTGACATTAAACTGATGGGTGTCGGGCTCTGCTCCTGCAAGCGATCCAGGAGTGACTTCCGACGCTAACATTTTTGGCGCCGTTGCCAGGGACGAAATTGAAGATTTTCCCTGGGTAGAACGACATTGAGCCTCTGAATCCGAAGGTGCATCGGATTATCGGAGCCTTTCAAGATTGCTAACTTGCACCTGGTGACTCCATTGTGACGACTCTGCTGGGGAGAACCTGCTCTGTTAATTATGGATTTAAGAGGCAGGCATACGCGGTCTCATCCACAGCTGCCTCTAGCTACGCCTGAAACAGATCCAGAGGCGGTGCTCAGAAAGGGAAAGGCCTCTAAAGAAGAAGCGTCCATCACCGAACCAGGTAATCCACCATATCCTTCTGTGGGAGCTCCTTTTTCTCCTCCTCAGTTATTTGACAGGCCTGTTTCTGCAGTTTCCCGTTTCCTAAATTTTGGGAGTGTTCCTGTTGAGTTTTCCTCTTCTGGTCTGGGACCAGAGGGACAAGACTTTGTCACTCCCCTCTCCCCTGAAGCTATACCCTGGCATAGACCCAGGACCGCAGAAGATTTCCCTACGCCTAGCTTAACCAATCCTGTACAAAGAGAAGCACCCACTGACTTGAGCTCGATAGCCTTCTCCTTAAATCCCCTCTTGTTCCCCACTCCAATTAGAGGCTCATTCTCAACAGCCCCTTCGCGAACGCCTTCTCCTCCAAATTCTCCTCCACCTAATATTCCTATGGCTGGTGCTAATCCCCCTCTGACCCGAATGGAGGCCATTATAGCCGCTAGGTATGCTCCCCTTGTGCTACCGCAGCCCCTCAACGCCCTCCCAACAGATGGTTACCTCAAACAACTGCCCAGGTTTACAAGTGAGGGGGACATAACTGCAGAAGAACACCTAGAAGCCTTTTACAGTTTCACATATGATAATAACATCATGCACGCAGACGTATGGATGAGGATTTTTGTCCATAGTCTCCAAGGAGAGGCTAGAAGATGGTTTAAGGCCCTGCCTCTTGGATCTATTGATGGGATCGAAGCTTTAGATAATGCTTTTTTAAGACAGTGGGGAGATAAGAAAGACTTCATGTATTACATGACAAAGTTTGGGTCTTTGAAGAGAAGGGAAGGAGAGTCTGTCTCCGATTTCTCCAAGAGATTTAATAAAATGTACAACAAAATCCTTGCTGAGATAAAACCCTCTGAAGCCTCTGCAACGATTACTTATGCTAGTGCCTTTGATCTCGATTTCTGCCTCTTGTTGAGGGAAAGAAGAGCCACTACTCTGGCTCAGATGCAGGATGCAGCCGTGGAAGTAAAGTCTAATATATTGGTTGTTGACCGACTCAGGCATGTTGCTGGTAGGAACATATCTAGGCAGAGGCTTGAAGCCGCCTCATCCAGTTCCTCTCCCCTGCCCCTTCAGGAAGATGAGACAGCTAGGGTACTCAAGTCACTTTTTGCTAGGATGGAAAGGTGGGAGTTAGAAGGGAAACCCATGTACAGAAATCCCCAGAATGCCGATGGTAGAGGTTTCATGAGATCTGATAACCATGGGCCACGAGCCTTCCCAAGGGAACAAAGAGACAAAAACAGAGAAGACCAGAGAATTCAGGCCCCTTTTCAGAACAACTTTGTGGCCGACAAGGAAGAAAGAGAAACAGATGAGCTTGACCCTGAAATCCATTGCTTAGAGGACACCCCTCCTTTTCCTCATCTCACTCAAACAGCTTACGAGGAGTCTCTCATGGATAGTCAGCTAAATGAATTGAGCAAGGGAGACAAGGTTAGCGGCGGTCGAGGCAGGTATAACCTGAGGTCCGACAAAAAGACAACAGCACCTGATATTCCTGAGCAGTCCACTAGAACAGAAAAGCCTACTAACGCAGTAGCCGACAGTCACAGAGGTAAGAAGGCTCAACCTCTCTCTCCCACTGTCCACAATCATGTTCCTGAAATAAGAGAAATTCCAAAGCCTACATTTTCTTTTAATTTCGAGCATGAGATTCAAAAGATCAGAATCCCTGTGCCCTTCACCGAGCTAATTAAACATGAAGAATTTAAAAAACGCTTCTCTGAGATTTTACAGTCTAAGGCCTCATGCCTTCCCACGGACTCCATAAATCTCCAAGATGAAAAGCCAACAGTTGTCCTAGGTCCCATGGTAGAAGATAGAGATGATTCATCCCCTCCCTTTTACACATCCCTGAACATACATGATAAAGTGTTGCACAACTGCTTGATGGATTCAGGGGCTTCTCACAACCTCATGCCCAAAACTGTCATGGAAGAGTTAGGACTAGAAGTCACCCGAGCCTATCATGACCTCTATTCTTTTGACTCCAGGAGAGTTTAGTGCCTCGGAGTTATTAAAGACCTGGTCGTGACCTTGTTTCAACTGCCCATGAAAAGCCTGGTCATGGATATTGTAGTGGCCGATGTTCCTCCCAAGTTCAGTATGTTGTTGTCAAGGTCTTAGATAAAAAGACTGGGGGGAACCTTGCAGATGGACCTCACGTATGCTACCATCCCAGTGTTCGGCGAGGAGCATAGAAGACTATACAGGGAAGCCCAACTGGCCTACATAATCAGTGATGAAGCCAACCCTACCAACCATCCCATCTTTGCCTTGGACACTGATTTAGGCTCCAGTTTACTACAACTCGCCCATGCCCCCGAGCCTCCTCTCAAACTCAGAAAGCAGCCCGCCATTTCCCCTAAACTTCCTCCCTCCATCACCCCTATCTGGAAACTGTTCTTTGATGGAGCCTCTTCCAGGGAAGGCGCTGGAGCTGGGGTGGTTTTTGTGTCACCTGCTCAGGAAACCATATCTCTGTCATACAAATTAGAATTTGAAGCTACCAACAATGTGGCAGAGTATGAGGCTCTTGTTCTGGGATTAAGAGCTGCGAGGGAAATGGGAATTCAGGAAGTAGCAGTGTTCGGTGATGCAGAGTTGATGGTCCAGCAGATCATAAACGCTTATCAGGCTAAGCATCCTTGACTCAGAAGCTACAGAAATGAGGTGTGGGACCTAGTTGACAGTTTCTTCGTCGAAGAATTTTCAGAGATGTATATTGACCAAGATGTCATCTCAGAGGAAGAGCTCGACGGGGGTGACTTTTTGAATAAGATTGCAAAGCGTGACATTGTACAGCTGCCCAGCAACCATATTCCCAGAGGATTGGTTCCTTTGGAAAGACTTTTTGATGGAAATGATGTATCATTAAAGGGAGAAGTCTCGGAGGAGGACGCTGGTACTATTCAGTGCAACATTGGCACTGAGGGTGAGCCCAAGTATGCCAAATTGTCAAGAAGTCTGACAGAGGAGCAGAGGTCCGAATACATTGGACTTTTGAGGGAATTTGCTGATGTGTTTACCTAGACCTACGAAGACCTCAAAACCTATGACACCTCTGTCATCGAGCATAAAATTCCATTAAAGGAGGAGGCAAAGCCATTCAGGCATAAGCTGAGACAGATCAATCCCATGTTGTTGCCTATCATGGAGAGGGAAGTGAAGAAGTTGCTTCAAGCTCAGATAATTGTACCACTAAGATATGCAGAGTGGGTGGCCAACTTGGTGCCAGTAAGGAAAAAGAATGGAGAGATCTGACTCTGTGTAGACTTCAGAAACCTGAACAGGAGCTCACGAAAGGATAACTACCCCCTACCAAAGATGGAACATATACTGCAGAGGGTAGCAGGAGCCTCTAGGATGTCAATGATTGATGGATTCTCTAGCTACAATCAAGTCTCTGTTCTACCCGAGGACAGGGAAAAGACAACGTTCACCACTCCGTGGGGCACATTCATGTATGCCAAGATGCCGTTTGGATTAATGAATGCAGGGGCGACATTCCAGCACGCCATGGATATAGCTTTCATCGGGGAAAATGATAAATTCATGGTTGTTTATCTGGATGACATTACAGTGTTTTCAAAATCTGATAAAGAACATTGTCGTCATCTCAGGAAAGTTTTCCTGAAATGCAGAAAGTTTGGCATTTCATTAAACCCCAAGAAATCTCTATTCGCCATGCATGAGGGAAAGTTACGAGGCCACATAGTATCGGCAGAAGGAGTCAGAATTGACCCCAGCAGAGTTGAGGCGATACAAGCCTTATCAATCCCGAGGTCTAAGAAGGAGGTCCAATCTTTCATCGGTAAAATTAATTTTCTGAGGAGGTTTGTGCCTAACTTTGTTGAGGAGGTAAAGCTTATCACAACCATGTTGAAGAAAGAGAATGAAGTAAGGTGGACCCCTCAATCGCGACATTCCTTTGAACAAATCAAGAAGGCCCTGACTCAAGCTCCTGTGCTTATCAGTCCCGACTACTCAAAGGATTTCCTTATCTTCTCCTTTGCCTTACCTGACACAGTGGTTGATGTTCTATTACAGACAAACAACATTGGGCTAGAGCAGCCTATTGCTTATTTCAGCCGAGCATTGAGGGACACCGAAGTCAGGTATGACACTATGGAGAAGCAGGCTTATGCTCTGGTAAAAGCTCTCAAAGATTTTAGAACCTATGTCCTGCAGTAAAAAATCATCGCCTATGTCCCCTCGGCTGCTGTCAAAGACATCCTCATTCAGCCTAACATAGACGGAAAAAGGAGTAAATGGATAGCCAAAATTCTGGAATTCGACCTGGAAATAAGACCCACCAAATTGATCAAAGGTCAAGGTTTAGCCAAATTGTTGGCTGAAGCAAACTGCCAAGCTTTGGGGATAAGTTTCATCAACGAATGCTCAGGTATTCAGCAGGATCGACTGCCTGACGTAAACCATCAAAGGGAGCCCCCATTGGCTCGATGTCCTTGGTATAAGGATGTAATATACTTTCTGCAGGAGCTGTGGCCTCCAGATGGTCTGCAAAGAAGCAAAGCAAGAGCTCTTAAGCTCAAAGCAGTCAGATACTGCCTGATCGATCAAGTGTTATATTGGAAAGACCCCCTGGGGGTGCTTTTAAAATGCATAAGTCCACCTGAGGCCGAGACGGTCGTGGCTGAATTTCACAGCGGCCTGTGTGGAGGGCACCATTTCTGGAGAGCCACATCCCACAAAATCCTCAGGGCTGGGTACTACTGGCCTACCGTGTTCACTGATGTCTGCAAAAGGGTCAGAGCCTGCATCAAATGTCAAAAATTTGCAGAAAAGCAGCAGCTCAGGTCTCTGTCGTTAAATCCAGTGGTGGTTTCAGGGCCTTTCCAGTAGTGGGGCTTAAATTTCATTGGAGAAATTCACCCTGCCTCCAATGGGCAACACAGGTGGATCCTGACTGCTACAGATTTCTTTACCAAGTGGATTAAATCTATCCCCACCAGGAGTGCTTCCCACAAGGTAATCATTGGATTCTTGGAGGACCTCATCACAAGGTTCGGCTGCCCAAATAAGATTGTCATTGATAATGCAGCCGCTTTCAGGTCTGAACCACTAGCCAAGTTCTGTGAACAGTTCGGGATCAAATTGATTCACTCCACCCCATATTATCCACAGGGCAACGGTCTAGAGGAATCCTCCAACAAAAGCCTGATAAGGATCATCAAAAAGTTGTTGGAAGACAACAAAAGGGCTTGGAATTCAAAGTTGAAATTCGCCCTATGGGCTGATCAGGTGACTACAAAGAGATCTATAGGTCTCTCCCCTTTCCAGTTAGTCTATGGAGCCGAAGTCGTCTTCCCTTCTCAACTGGCCATTCCCGTAGCGAAATTCTTCCAGGATTATCAAGAAGAGCCCAATGACATGATCAGAAGGATTCATCAGCTAGTAGAGGTCCAGCAGGCTAGGGAGCAGACAGTGGACAGGATTCAGGACCATCGGCAAAAGATCAAGCAAGTCTTCGATAGGAAGGCCAAGAAGGAGCGGTTCCAGATAGGAGACCTGGTGCTGAAATGGGATGCTCCTAAGCAAGATAAGGGCAAACATGGTAAATTTGAAGCCCTGTGGGTTGGGCCTTTCAGAATATCTGAGACTTTCTCTAATAACACGTATAGGTTGCAGGATTTGGGGGGTGAAGGAGTTTTCAGCAGCCCAGTAAATGGGCACTTTCTTAAAAAATATTTTGTCTGAGCCTCCAGTGGCTCCTATGTTTTGTAAATATTGCCTCTTCTGTTCTTTGTTTTTACTTTTTGTTTCGGCTTAGTAAGTGACTCCATAGCCCAACATCAAGGCACTGGAACTGCAAATAAGTTCTTAGAGCATCGCGGGGACGACTCTATCCCCCATGGAGCCTAATGTTAGTAACAATTGTGGTATCGGGGTTTCAAAGGGTAAGAGAACCGAGACCTCTCGAGTCTCGAAATACCGATGGAGATCCTAGCCGTTGAGCTTGGCAGGACATGCGTCAGACATCAGGAGGAGAGTCAGGGTTCAGTTCATCAGAGAATCAGAGTTTCTAGAGGCAAGAAACTCTTACGTGTAGGAATCGCGATACGTGATTTCTCGACTGGATCAGATCCGTCCATCAGCAGGGACACGTGACGAGAGATCCTGCAGAGTCGGGGATCGGGGAACTGAAAGTCCCATGCACATAACAACAGGAATCACGATATCTCGATACGCGATTTCCCGACGGAGTTAAGGACCGTAGTGGGGGACAGGTGTCAGAAGGTCAATTCTTGTAGGAAGACAACGCCAAGTGGCATCGGCATATCGAGAGTCGGGGATCCGTGATGACAGTGGATCACAACAACGTAGGTGTCGATTTTCCGATGGGAAAATCCCGACAAGAGCAGAGAAAGCACCATGGGCCAAAGAAAATTTGGACCGTCCGATCCAACTGGGACAGGTGGCATCCGGTCCGCATATCGGCTATCGGGATTTCGGGAAGCTGGCACCCCTCATTTCTTACATTTTGAAACCCCGAACCCCGAATTTCCGATAGCGCCCAGAATCGGGCCCACGGATTTGGTGCCTGGTCATCGAGAAGGAGGCCTGGGAAGGGGCGCATCGAGATTCGGAGGATTGCGAGTCCCATGGACAGGAGCATCGTGGTATTTGCACTCCTAGCCACCTCCGCCTCAGCTGATTGCTCCCACCTTGTTCAGTCACCGAATATCCTATGTCGTCCCCACGTCATCTTCTTGTGCCACATCGCATCTATGCCTTTAGCTCCCAAGATCCCACGCATACCCAATATCCTGTCTGTAATGCCCATCACCTCAGCCTTGTCAACTCCGTCCACATTGGCCAGCCGAGTCCCCCTGCAGAAATCCAGCAAAGCAGCAGACAACCAAAGGTAGGCTACCACATCTCCCAAATGAATATTTGACCAGAGCCTCTCAGATCCCGAGGAATCAGTTAATGCAAATGAAGAAGGTGGGTGATACATCATCTCCTTCCTTAAATAGACGGTTAGAAAGGAGCGTGCACAGAGACAGGTTGTCAGTTCATCCTGACAAAGATCGCGTCTGACAGATGACTGCATGGGCATTCTGCCTAACGTCTGCATGCGTAGCCTAACAGAGAAGCTCCTCAACGTCAAGCATTAAACTCATGATGTGATCTCACTTTCAACACCGAAGTCAGTTCCAAGTATATGTAGGCATTTTTGCCATTTTGGTAAGGATCAATGGTTGAGCAGAGCTCTCGGTTGTAAAATTTTAATGAAGTATTATTGCTCTGGTTATGTATGAACACTTCTCTCCTTATGAATGCCAATTTCTTTCATGTCTTTGTTTACACTGTGTTAGAGCAGCTCGGAATTGGAGGATCCAGTCGAGCTGTAGCTATTATAGGATGATGTTGTAATGGATCACTATAATAGTTGCGTTGTCCCTAATCAGTTCTTGTGATTTTCCCAGCGCTGAGTGACTTGGAATTGGAGGATCCAGTCAAGTCCCCTTTCAGTTCCTTGAGACCTTGAACCAAGCAGATCTTGCATTCAGAGTCTTTCTTCTGCAAACTGCCGAAAGCCTGTTGCCCAAAGTTGTTTGTTCACCTTTCTTACTAAGTCTTCCTCCTGTTCATCTTTTGATCAACCCACTGGCTGAAGTTAGGTCGAGACCTCCTTTGTTACTTACGTACCAGACCCAATCCCTGAGTTAGAGTAATATCTCCTCGAGTCCTTATCTCCATTCGATCACCCCCTTTATAAACAATTCGTGACATTAAACTGATGGGTGTCGGGCTCTGCTTCTGCAAGCGATCCAGGAGTGACTTCCGACGCTAACACCTACCAGAGCAATTGGGACTTAACCACCATAATGGACAATGGAAAGTTGAAAGAGAAATGAGAATAAAAGAAAGAAACTTCTATGAAATCACTCAAACCTAAAATACAATAGAATAGACAAAGCAATAACTAGTTCAATAAAATGAGGTTGGCCAAAAATTTAATCAACAGCGAATTTATTGTTCTAGAATATGGAACCTGGCTCCCTTAAGTTGCATGCATCATTTATGTATGGATTGGAAAGTGAAAATATCATTGTAGTTAAACCTCTGGGAAATGAATATCTCGTGACCAATAGAGACCATCTATTTGGGGATGATAAGATATGCTCATTTTTTACTATGTGCCTTGTAGTTGAAGGAACTCCCACCATAATTTACCAATGAAGGTGGGATCACGATTCCACACAATGGAAGTAAGCATGCCATGTAATTTAAAAATCTAATTCTTGAAGACTTGGGAAACTATGGATGGCGTAAATGTGTATAAAGCACCAAAGTGAACATATTTGGAAAGGCATTAAACTACCATTGTGATGATATATTTTTTGCCAACTTTATGGAGGCCTACTCTAAAATCCATGGAAAGGTTAGCCAAAATAGTGGTGGGGATTGGTAGTGGGTGTAATATTCCTGGGGTCTTCACTATTGCACTCTTGTTCCTTTAACATGAGTCACATTTAGCGACAAAAGCATGAATGTCTTTTTTCATTCCTTCTCAAAAGAAAGAGTGCTTAGCTCATACACATGTTTTTTGAAAGCCGAAGTGTTCCACAATAAGAGAGGAATGCAACTCTGCTAATATCTTGTCTTTTAGAGCATAATTTTGTACCAAATAATGTGTCCTTTATACCGCAAGGTCCCCTACAACCAAGTACATACTATAGGTGGGTTGGGGTCCTCCTTAAGTCGTTGAATGAGTTGAATGATAAGGTCATTAGCCAACCATTCTTGATGTACCTCGTCAAGTCAATCTAGTACTAGCAAGGATAACACAAAGAGGGATCCTTCCTCATATTTTCAAGACAAAGCACCAATCTCTTCTTGTATATGATCTCATAATCATAGCTTAACATTTTAGTGACCCACTTACACTACTCTGGTAATGACAACGTTGCTCCAAAAAGTAGTCCAAGCTATGATGGTTTGTCTTGATTTAGAAACGCCTCCCATTGAGGTACATATGCCATGCATCATCAACATGAAGGATTACCATCATTTCTTTCTCATAGGTGGACTTGCCCAAATTTTAGCCACACAATTGTTTACTAGTGAACACCAATGGGTGCTCTTATTGCATCAACATGTCCTCAATACCTCTTCCAAAGGCATCACATTCTAATGCAAATGTCTTAGTGATATCATGCATTGTTAAGATGGGGATAGTATGCATGGCTTCCTTTAAAGTTGAAAATATATGCTCTATTGCATCAGTCTATAAAAAGACATTCTTCTTGAGTGGGGTGGTTAATGGGGATACAATTTACCTATAATTCTTCATAAACTTCATGCAATATTATGTAAGTTTTTTAGAGCCTTAGGGTGTGGCCAGTCTTTCATTGCCTTAATTTTGTTGAGCTCCACTCATACTCTTGTCTTACTAATTATGTGACCCAAGTATTACACTCAAGAAACACCAAAAGCACATTTGGAATGTTTGAGGAACAACTAGTTATCTCAAAGTAGTTGTAAGGCTTTGTCAACATGCTCCACATGTGTTTCCTAGGTCTTATTGTAAATCAAGACATTACCAGAGAATATAAGTACATAGTTGCATGAGAAGGGTTGAACAAAGCATGTTCTCAAGGCTTTGAAAAGTGGACGGGGCATTGCAAAGACCAAAAGGCATCTCTAAAAACTCACAATGCCCTTCATGTGTGTAGAAGGTAGTGTTGAGAATATCTATCTCCTTCATTTAGTTTTGGCGATACCAAGAGGAAAGGTCCAATTTGCTGAAACTGGGTCCCATGAAGCTCATCCAAGAGGTCATTAATGACTGGAATTGGAAATTTGTCTTTGACTATTAACCTATTAAGATCACGAAAATTAGTGTACATGTACTAGTTGCCTTCTTTCTTCAATACCATGACTACCAGGGATCAGTAAGGATTGGTATCATGACTTATCACACTAGCCTCCAATAGTTCTCGAATGATCTTTTCAATTTCATTCTTTTGTGCAAAAGGATGTCGGTAAAAAATCACATTAGGTTGTTGACCACTGGGAATTAGGGGGATACCACGATCATGCTCACCATGCAAAGGAGGAAAGCCACTGGGTGTTTCAAATATTGTTGAGGCTTAATCAAATCCAACTGCAAATTAAGGTGAATTTTTTGTAGGGGGGTATCCAGAATTTAGATGGTGTTGAATTGGGAAACAACAAGGGAGTGGCCTTTCTTTAAGAGCTTCTCCATTTGTCGAGAGTTTGTCATTTATGGGGAATCGGGCTGAATATCCTTGAGGGTGTGTTTACGACCCTCCTTATTGAAGATCATGTATAATTCCTTGAAACCCATTGTAAGCAGGCCCAAATCTGCTAACCATTTTGCCCCAAGAGCTGCATCAAAACCATCCATTTCAATATCGAACATGTTGCAATTGAGCAAATAGTACTCCATTTGAAGTTTCACATTCTCACAATTTCCACCATGTTTCATCATACTACCATTAGGTATCATGATTTGAAAACTATGCACCGCATGGACATAATAATGGGTTTCTTTAACAACTCTACAATGCATAAAATTGTGGGTGTTGCCACTATCAATTGATACAATGACCTTTATGTGCTTGATATAACCACTAACTTCAAGGTTTGGGGGGGTGAAATTTTTGATAAAGCATGGAGGGAAATTTGGGGTTCTTCATAGGTATGCTCAAAGGCAATTTCTCTATGAAAAGGAGGTGAAATCTCCATTAATTCTAGCTCTAGAGTGGTTTCTTCTAAAATTTCCACAACTTGGTCATATTTAGTATATTACCTCTATTGATTTGTGCATTCACCACCGCATGTTCTTATGTAGCTCTTTGAGAGGCCCCCAACCAAGTAGTTGGGTAAGCCATTATGACTTGTGCTCTAATATCCTCCTTTAGACCATCGATGAAACATTATTTGAAAAAGGAATCAATCATGCCCTTTGTGTAGATTGTGAATTGCTCAAAGGTTGATATAATGTCTTCGATTGTGCTCGTTTGGTGCAATCGAGTTAACCACCGCAAATACTGAGTATATGTTTCAAAGAGAGCATAAGTGACCTCTACAAACTTGCTCCATGTAATGTAACCCCCACAAGATTTCTTACGCCATTGCCACCATTTCCAACACTCTCGATCCAAGTATAACACACCCACTTGAAGTTTCATATTGTCATTAATAATTTCTTAGAGAGAGAATTAGTGTTCCATTTGGGTAGCCTAACTTCTTGGGATAGAACCATCAAGCTTGTTTGTATCTACTTTAGGAACTTTGTGCCACATGTTGTGTTGATTATACTAAAAGGGTGGCCTAGTGTGATGCCCTCCTCCCACAGATTATTCACCACTGATGGGTTCCATTTGTGGCTTCTTCCAATTGGTTGTGTTGGGTAAGAAGTGGGCTACAAGTCGAGAAAATTGTTATTGCATGTTTGCTAGCAAAGCAACTCGACTTTCGAAGGATTCAATCTTAGCAACCTGTGTGTTGACATTTGAACTGGTTTCATAAACCTTGTTGTCAATATGAGTGAATTGGTTTTCCACTTGGGTGATCTTATTATCCATGATTGTATCGTGAGTGGACATCATAGAGTCTTTGGGTTCACTAGAAGGGTTACTAGGGAGTTATACCAATGCGATCACACTGTGCAAGGAGTCTTGTGAAATGGGTCACCCACACTAGAAATAAAAAAAGGATGGTTCTTTACGGGGTGTCTAAAATTACTTACACCTATCTTATTTACAGTGGGATCCTCTTATTTTGCCTCTTCAAAATTTTTGGCTATGGTAGAAGCTTTTCCTTCCATAAAATTCTTGAGATGCTTTTGTTGTTTAGGGACGACAACCATGTCCAAAAGAGTAGCATTGGCCTTGATATTAGCCAATTGGTTAAGGATGTTATACTTGGAAGAGGGAAGAGGGGAAGGAACTCCTTGACTTTCAAGAATTTTGACAGTTTGTACATTAGTACCTTGTGAAGATGAGGCTGGAGTGGAAGAAGTACGAGGAGGATCGTATTTCCCTTTAGGAACATAAGATTTGTTCCTAGTATTTATTATCATAACATCTTCCGGTTTTGCCCAATCTAGAACAATGATAGTGGTTTCATGCTTCTTGCCAAAGATTTTATCTTTGGCATTCTTCTTAACTTCACAAGTCCTTTCTTCATGATTTTCTTCGCAAAAGTTACACCAATTGCGAGACATAATAGCTTTGGGCTGAAAAGTGTTCTCATTTGTATTCCTAAAAGGTGTCGAGGAAGAAGAAGATGCCCCAGGAGTAAGTGAGGAAACATTCCCCTTTCGTTCATAGGTTATCATTTGATTGTTCATATCTTGCACAAGTTGTAGGAGGGCAGACATATTTGTTTGATTGATTGAGTCTCCTTTAGAGAGACACGTTCTTTCAAGTTGCTCTTCGTACTCCAGGCAAGTGTGTAGAGTGGAGCCAAGATTGTCAATAGCCTTTTCTTCGAGCCTACGACGATAAGGAGAGGGAAGCACATTATAATAATGCATGAAAGTGGCTTGATTTTGGGGGGGAATTAGTTCAGGGATTTGATTGTACAATTTGGTGAAGCGAAGGTTAAAGGACTTAATAGTCTCTTCATCTTTGTAAGAAATATTGTTATATTCCCTTAACTGTTCTGTTGGGCTCTTGGATTTTCCATAAGTGGTCTTCAACCAATAAACCAACTCTTCCCAAGTGGAAAGGATTTTTGGAGGGAGATCAAAAAAATCAACTGTCGCTTTTTCTTCAAGGGAGTTGACAAATAAGTGCATGCATGTATCATTGTCATTAGCCCCGATATCATGACAAGCATTAGAAAATGCCACTAGGTGTTCATTTGTAGAAACAATATTATTCCTTGAGAACTTATGAATATGCTTTTTAAACTTGGGTAAAGGACGAGTCGTAGATGTTAGATTCAAGGGAGAAGATACATGCCATGGGGTGGTTGTAACATCTTCCTCAAATTGAAAAAAGCCCGTATTTCTTAATAACTTTAGTAGGGTTGGTAGCAGATTAGATAGGAACTTGATGACTATATAGACTACCAATTACCGATGAGGTTGAAGGTTGGGATGATGAAGCACCTCCAACACCACTAGCACCACCCGCAGATGTCATTTTGAAAGTGATGGGTAAGGGTGAAAAAGGTGAGTTGGTAGAATCAGACAAAGTCCTCCTTAGAGTGCTTTCTTGGGTTGACAAAATGGCTTTCATCCTTCCTATTTCAACGATAGGGGTATCTTCAGGGGACAATCCTCTTCTTCTTCTGGTAATGCGAGGATTTGAGGACATGAAAAAGAAGATCAAAGACTTAGGAAAAGGGAGGTTACTATTGATTTCTAGGCTACCTTTGTCTGGCTTCCCAACATTCAAAGATACTTATATCTTGTTCAACTACTTCCCAAGAGCATTCAGGCTCAGTCCGGGTACTAGCAGTTTCTAGAATAGTATCGAATAAGGTCAAGGCAATGATAGTCTAGTCTTTAAGACCGTGTTCAAGATTAGGCTGCCTTGTAGAAGGTACAATCATGAGAAAAATCAATCAAAGAGTATTCAAATAAAACATAAAGATTCAAAGATAATTGTGAATACAATCAACCATAGAGATATGGAAGATCTCCCCAGTATAGTTGTCAAATAAATGTTGAGGAAAAGGTATGGAATACCTTACTCAATCATTTTCAGATCTTGCCTGGCTAGGACAAGATAGTTGGGAATGTCACCCGAGGTTTATAGCCTCAAAACTTTCACTCAATCCACAAGTATCAATTACAAAGGATCAAGGCTGGTTTTATGATTTATATTTGTAACAATGTAAAAATAAACATTTAAACAAAGCTAAGTGAATTTATACAGATTTTACATTGAAGTAAACATGGAGGCAAAAGCGAAAGGAAGAACCAAGTCATGAAAACACATGTATGAGACAGAACAATAATATGATTTTATTTCATTATGAGATACAAAACTGTATTTCTATTTTACAAACCCCTGCGAGGGTATGGACCAAAGTCAGATTTAGGAGTCTCCGATGGGCACCATACAAAAAGACCCTGACAATGAAATAAAACTGAAACTAGTGATCTGGATCAGCTTGCCACAAAATATTGCCACTTGACTCTGCAAGATATTCTTTATCACGCATGAAAATTAATTCATAGACAAACAAGAGTACACAGACTATCAAGGATAAATCAAACACCTTTAAAACAAGTTGTTGAAAGGTATGTTTCCATTTTGAATCCTGTTGCCTTCAATAAGACCCTGCTGTCATCAAGAGGATTAGGCTTTCAAGTAAACTCATAAATGAATGAAAACTGAAGCTATCTCACTAACTAGAGAGCAAACCTTGGTGTTGTAATTCCCCTTCTATTCTCCCTTGTATATTCCTCTCATTGAACCTTTATTCTTTCTCGATAAGTTGAGGTAGTTCAACTACTTTCTTTAGTTAAGTCAAATTAACTTAACTAATTAGTTTGGGAAGAATAATTAATAATAATATATAAATAAGGGTCTAATTAATAATAACTAAATAGGTGGGACCCCTTGTGACTCCCATCATTCTCTTTTCCAATCATCAAATATAAGATACAAAATTAATCATTTGGATATCATTTAAGCCGAATATTTAAATATAAACAAAATTTAAGACCATATCCCCAAAAAATAATATATCCATCTTATCCACAAAAATATCCAAAATAAAAGCTTGTTGTCCAATTTTTTTTTGAAAATCATGAAACACTGTCTTCATCACTGAATCACATAAAAAACATTAAAATCCATATTTGTTGTTGTGTGAGGCATATTTCCTCTTCTCACTATTGTCTCCTCCTGACTTTTCTAGGGTAGCCCTTGGTTGGTTAGACCCCTAGGGATATATTGCGTTGATCACATGGGAGCAGTCATGTTTTAGGTGGAGACACAAATTTAGAAGACTCTGTGGATGGACTAGAGGGGGAAGCCGCTGCTTTTCTGTTATCTAGCACAGGTTGCGGGATGCCAGTTTTCAGTCTCTTGCTGGCATGCGAAGACTACACTGGTGAAACATCATGGGAAATTTGTGCATTAGGATTAATTGGAGGCAATGGCAATGAGATAGTAGGCCAACCATGACAGTGAGAAGCAAGTTGATTGACAATTTCTTGCCAACTGTCATTTGTGGGAGGTTCTGGTTGCATCGACACATGTGGGGGGACAAGAATGCCGAGAAAATTCCGAGGCTATTGAAAAGGGTGCCTTTCAGGTTGAGGATGTAATATCCCATGGCCAACCAAATCAAAGAACCCAACTTGAAACAACTGGTTCAACTCTTGTGGATCAACATCAAAGTGAATAGAAAATCGAGGCCTCCTATGGCCTCAATGCCAATTACCTTGCCTCTGTTATTTCGGCCATTACTGCCCCTGCTGAAAAACTCATCCTGTAATAATAATTAGTCAGCCATGAAGTTCTTAATAACCCATACATGAAACTCCACTTAAATAAATCAAGAGTTAGATCTATAATTTACTACAAGACACATGCAATCCATCCATAAAACTTCCATTTATTAATTGCCACACGAACAAGGAGTTGACAGGGTCATTGGGAGTATGGAGGGCTTGTATTTTAGCATAAAGTGATACCATGGAGGGGGACAGATTTGCGAATATTTCTCAAGAAATCAACAAAAACAATCAACTATGTATCTAAACATGTCCCATAATATCAATCATCAATCACTGCCACCTCAATTTTTCTTCATTTCCATACAGACCTTTAAAAATGAATATCACATAACATGGAGTGAACAAGTGCAATTAGGACAATGAGGGGAGATTATTTTGCAGAAAATGGTATAATGGAAGGGATTCCCACGAATATTGTTCTAATATATCAAATAATGCTATCCTCGACGTCAATTAACAATCAAAACCATTTACTGTTTCAAAATTGAGATTCAACACTCTGTTTCCCAAAAACCCATAACTGATGTTTCTCTTCAAGGCTGCTCATTTGCATTTAGAAATTGCATTGCATGGTAATCAATTCATAATTTATTACCCAATAATTATTTAACAATAAAAACACAGCTTGCGCACAACAGAGTTGAGGAGGCACAACATCATAATAATCACAACCAACAATCGAGGAGTGGATAGGTTGTGGCCTACAATATCAACACCACTACTGTTTAAATTACTACATGATCCCACGAAGTGTCCATAAAAGGGCTCTCTGTATATAGCACTAGTTCAACTGAAACCTCAAATAACCATGCTTCCAATTTCCCTTTCACTCTGGTTTGTCAGACTCATTTAAAGCATACATAATGCATACGCAAGTGCTCTTTGCATTTGAAAACAAAACACATCAAGTCATATCTTAACAATATTTTTGTAACTCTTCCATTGATCCCGATATTTCTCGTGACAGACTGTATTACCAAACAAATGGGTGGGCTCAACATTCTTTCATCTTCGCACAACAAATAATCAACCAAACCCATGACTAAAAAGAGCACGAATAGTGCCTTTACTAAATTATGGGTTGGCCACCTTCCACAGTAATTCCCAAACATAGGGTTCAATACACGACTATCAACAGTAAGGCGACAAAGGAGGACGAGCTAACGAAGTTGACGGTTGGCCAGAAAAAAACACGAACAACTTAGTACCACCATATGTTTTTGTATTTACATTTATAGAACTGATACAAGGGCATGGGCATAATGGCCACGAAAACCAACAATTAAGTGACATACATAGTTTCCAAATAACCCACATGTAATGAGCAACGATAACGTTCTTGTCAGACATAGAGGAATCGCAAAAAGAAAATCAGAGGCAAGGCAGGCTTGAGAATTTCCCCAACGATACCCCTTTTCATAGGTAAATCACGAACAACTACATACAGTAAGAGGCACCCACATAGTTTTCCAATGCGAATAATTTCACATACAAACGTCGTAGAGATCAAAACTTTGCTAATAATCTATACACAGTCAAAATTTCCACATATCATAACTTTGGAAATGCACAGACAGTGAGCAAACTCAAGAGCCAACTGCTGACTTAATTAAAGAGCAGAGCGAAATATTCATGGATGGAGCAGCAAGAAACCCCATACTTGTGTGTAAAAATTGCCAAGGAGAATCGACCAAGCCTGTATACTTCTTCCATGGTCGAACAAAGCAGAGAAACATCAACCAACAAGAGCAAATGTGAAATGGCTAGGATGGCAGGCTTGAGGTAGGTTAGAGTGACGTGCATTTACTACACGTTGTATCTACACTTACACTCTCAGTCATGGCTAGTACGAGCAAGCCAACTATACAACTCATCAACCATTAAATCCAAATAAATTAAATACAAGCCAAATGCCCCATAGTTTGCCAATGTTCAAACCTACACTTGCGCCAATCCTTGTCAAAATTCCCATGTAACACATATATCAAAACCTTGTTAGGGATACAAGGTCCCAACTTTAGATTTCACACTTAAACAATGTGTGCAACCCTTGCCATTTTGAAATCAAAGTAACCACCATTGCACATACCATACACCATACATAAATTAAAAATGGAGTGTAGATTATTCGTCAAATTAAGTGTAACATAGTAATACTCATGAGAGATAATTAAGACAACATCATTTCCTCTTTAGTCACCTCGCCCAAAACATCCTGTAATCAATTATTTTGACATCGATTTAAAGCAAATAAACTGTAGAGCTCGTATCTCAGCCAACTCATAAGCACATAAAACACAAGTGTCGTCTCTTCATCATAGTCACACAAGGGGTCCCACCTATTAGTATATTATTAAATATAATTAAATAATAAGGCGTTGCAACCATTTGCAAGTAGGTACCCTATGTTGCGCCTTAGGGCGTCAACATCTCCCATAATGGTACGTGTGGGCCCTAGACACTTTTCTCTCTCTCTTTTTTTCAACTATTGGCAAAGATTACTCCTGTTTGGGTATTACAACACTAACGAAATTTATAAATTCTTGATATTCTAGGGATTTTTGTTTCCACTACCCATTTTGTAGAGGTTGGGGTTTGCAGGGTCCTAAGAGAAAAGGAGCATCAAGCACCATAACTCTTTTATATGCTAGAGGGTTTCCAATGATAGCTCTCAAACACATCTTTTATGGTGCTAATTAAGGAGGACGAGCTATACCCTTAGTCGTACTACTTGATTCTCTAGTATGCGAGATTGATCTCCCCAAGTGTCATTATCGGTGTACTATAGCAACAAGATAGCCAAGAGAATTATGTAACACTGGTTTCAAGTGCACCTAGGGGGCTTTTGATGTACTTGAAGGTACGTGTAAGATTGGATCCATATATAGATTTTGCCTAATGCAGTACAAAGGTGTATAAGGTTGTCTAACTGTGTGACTCCACTTGTATTCCCTACGTGTATGCCTCCTAGTTGCAATTTTACCCGTTGAACGATAATCTCTTTATTTAAAGACCCCGAAACACATCTCCAACCTGAAATTTTATTTATTTAATTAATTTTAATCTTTAACTTTTTAATTAGTTTTAATTTTATTATTTATAATTTTTATTTTCTTTGAAATTCGAGCATATGCTACCACGTGAAAGAGCTCTAATATCACTTGTAGTGTACTTAACCAACATAATAGTAAATATAGACAATCTTTAAAGAAATACAAACTATAGAAAATCAAATATGAAAGTCAAACTATAGAAAATCAAATATCAAATATCAAATATTAAACCTACATAATATAACATGATAATTCCAAAAAGAGAGCAATGCTCATGGGCTTCTTCAAGGGGGCAACCTCCTATTAAACATAGCTCCAATACAATAACAATACTTGACAAAACATTGTGCAGCCTTCTAGCCTTATAAATAGTTTCTCACTAGGAAACCCCAACTACTTGTGGTCCCATCATTAATGAGTATTGTTATCGTTCAATTTGTACTTATTCCACAGGAAAAAGGTTAAGGGAAGGCAAATTGGCGTAACAAGAGGTTATCCTATCACTGTCACCTCAACAGGATACCTCTTTCTATTTAGGGTTGATGGCCCAGGGGAGACGTCCCCGATGACTTGGGGGTTTAAGAAGGCAAAGGTTAAAGTGTCTATAGAGTATCCCCTCTCACAAGTCACACTGATCAGAAAGTCCCAAGGTTTAAACCAATGAAGTAATGAAATGTTTAGATGTACCTACCCAGAACAAAGCAACAAGAAAACAATATCTTTTGCAAGTACAACTTGTTGTTAGTACTTCATAAAACCATGGACTTATCAATAAAACAAACAGTTGATGTATGATGAAGCAAACATAATTTTATAACACCAATGTTTATAAGATGATAACTTCTCAATAAATGCATTGAAAGAGCTTCACGATGCCCCAAAATAATCACTCATTGATGGCAAAATACTAACATTTGTCAGAAGCTAATTAGGCAGTGTATAAATAAACTTTACAATTGCTTTTAGGTGCTTTTAATGATGCAATAGATGGTTGTAGCTTACTTTTTTAACAACAACAAGTAGGTTAATAGATTAGTCTATTATAGGGTTAGGAAAAGTTAGTAGAGAAATTTAGGTCAAAGTTTTGAAAGTAGTTTTCATCAATCACTCAATTGTAAGGCTTAGATCAATGCTTTTAGGGTAAATGGAGTCTCTTTTAGCAGCGACAATCTTGAATGAACAAATTGATAATGGGAGAACTAGAGACAAAAAAGTTGATGATTGAAGTGTTGGTAGCCCAAGGCTTCAATCACTAAACCTTAGGGGAAAAATGACCACTAGGAAATAGGTAACCCTGGGCCCTAGCGGTTTTTCTCCTTCTTTAGCTCAAATATGAAGTAGATGACGGCTAGGTGAAACAAATGATGCTAGGGTGTTGCAATGGCAAGGCCCTTAGCACAAAGCTTCAAGAAAATAGGGTTTCTAGCATAATCTAGTAGGTGAAAGTTATTAAGGCAAGAACAATAACATGTGCTTTAATCTCCTAGGGTTTTAAGCTAACAATTTCATAATCTTAGAATAAATGCAAGATAAATACACCATAACCATTCAACGAAGAAGAATTGCATAAAATTTACTTACATTCACCAAGAATCATCTAGCAATAGGCCTAGTTGAAGACTTCCACCAAGAAAAATGCTAAAACACACCAAAAATAGCCTCCTTCAAGAAGTGCGCACCAAATTTTAGCCAATAAACCCTAATTATGGCGCAAATTTCAGACCTCACTTAAGTGTGAGTGAAAGATGATGAAAAATAAGAGAGATTTTCCCCTTATTTATACAATTACAATGACCTTTAGTTTACAAATTAAGTCAAAAAGGCTGACATGGCCAGTTTACATGTAATATCCAGTTTTTACATAAAAATGACAAATTAGACCCTAAATCAGGCATAAAAGGTGACGTCATGCCCCTTTAGGGTGATGTTAGGCCTCTATGGTGAAACGTTGGCCTCTAGGACAAAACCTTAGGCATCTGGATCAAGCCACACGTGCCACTTGGCACACAATTGCCTCCAAAGTGTCAATCAAACGTTGGGTGATGTCAAGGGTCATAGAGGTGACGTCATGGACCTTCCAAGGCCAACATCATAGTGCGAGGGCAAGACCCCCCTCGGTCCAGGCCTGTGAGGCTGTCTTTGGTGGAACATCCTCCTCTCTCTCCAATGCAATCCTCTGACATGTGTCTGCCCCTGACTGAGGTCTGATCATCCATCTGGTGGGCGTTTAGCCCTATGGAGGTCTGAACTAATCATCTCCCCATGTGTACCTGTCTGTCGGGTGTGCCCCTGCACCAACAACAAGTACGCCCTTCATGGGATCATAAGTCACAGGGATCATAGCAATGTCAATCACATCTAATAATCAAGTTATCTAAACATGTGCATAAAACCCCCTTTGCTCAGATAAGTGCTCAAAGACGTTATGCTATTCTACAAGTCAGGTTTGGAGAGGACGTCCGGAGGTCCTTCTAGGCTAATTCTCATTGGACGTGGGATGTTTCCAGGTGAAGACAAATCCAGGCCATGTA
Organism: Picea sitchensis; assembly: GCA_010110895.2. Classification (NCBI taxonomy): domain Eukaryota; kingdom Viridiplantae; phylum Streptophyta; class Pinopsida; order Pinales; family Pinaceae; genus Picea; species Picea sitchensis. Next base: position 169,201 of record SNQJ01S0001037.1, read on the forward strand.
AGTGGATGAGGTGGTGTAGGGATGTTTGAGCAATGGGTGTAGTGATGATAGGGGAATGCATGGCTTACCTGTGGGTGCCTTTGAAGAGGGTGAGCTGCACCTTGTCATGGATGCAAATGTTTCCAAGCCCATCAAATGCCTTTTATCTTTTATCTTATTACTTTTTCTTTCAAGAGACTAGTTAGGGGACACTGCCCTGACATGGTGACCAGTGGTGACAATGTTACCCACAAGCATTTCACGGAGATGAGAAGGTTGGCTAGTGATGAGACCCCCTTTCTCTTGGCTATGCCACCAAGAGCCACTACCCTTGCGTGGTGACCAACTAGATGGTAGTGTCATAGCACTACATGCCCATGGACCTAATAGGTTGGCTCGTGATGAGACCCCCTATCCTCTAGTTAGGCCTCGATTTTATTATTTTATCCATCCCTCTGTTTCTTGATGAGAAGCCTTTTATTGCTTTCTTGGGGATCCCTGGGCGAAGCATCTGAAGGTTTTGTTCTTTGGCTTTTATCTTTTGCCAACTACTTTTACCCTTTGGGCCTTTAGCCCCTTCTTCCCACAAGGTAAGGTACAACCCTTTGCTAGCTTGGCAAACCCAATGCCCAAACCAATGTAGGGGATGGATGAGAGGGAAAACGATGAAAAGTGATAAGTATGGTGGGAATGGACGATGGCCTTTCATGAACCCACCTAGTGGCAACTCAAACCCCATGGGAACCAAATTACTAGGGCATCCTGTCATTCCCCCCCAGGTGTGGACAAGGGAAAGGCATAAGGTCCAAGCACACGTCAGAAGTAAAAATAATTGAATGCACATATTCAAATGTTTTGAGAATCAAAGTGACACATACCATGATACCTAGACTCATTACCTCATGGAACAAGAGCCACTGCTACTGAAGGACCAGGCCGATGGGATGGATGTTGCTGCTGTTGACAAGGTGGAGGCGCTTATGAAGAAAGATGGGCCCTCCAGGGCCAGGCTCAGGTTAATATGGCTCTCGGTACTCCATGTCTAAGACCTATGGGCCTCGAGACATAATCTCCTTAGTTATCCCTAGGCTAGGGGATAACAAGTACCAACCACCTAGTGGGCCTTATTTAACAAAATGACCCTTTTACATCGAGTCACTGCTGACTAAATACCTAACGAGCTTTATTTAAAGAAGATGGTTTCATACATTAGTTGACTAATTTCCAAGTACTCCGAAGTAGGGAGGTCAGGGTAGAACCCTATCGCACACAACACAACCCAAAAAGAATGAGGGGGAGGCTAGGAAAACACACATATTCATCCCACAAGCAATCAACCATTATGTTAGTAGGAGGCTCACTACCTCCATGGACACCACCATTGGTATAAGAATCATGGTATGTAGGGACTTATATGTTGATGTAGCATAAATCTCACAACCAATGTGTGTTAGCACATAAGAGGAGAAAAGATTTAAAGCCATAGAAACTATTCCAAGATGTAAAACATGACTTGTACAATTGCTTATCATCCTATTTATTATTACACATGCAATGAAGGTGTTTGCGAAGGTACCCATGCCAATAATCTTTTACTTATATATGGAGTTGTCACAATGTAGTAAGACAACTTGGGGATGGAATTGAAGACCTTTTACCTATGCATATGGATCCTTAACCAAAACACCAAGACGAGGGTGTTCAACAAGGTGCCCATGCCATTAACCTTTTGAGTTCCTCAAGGGATAGAACTTAAGACCTTTCACCTGTTGATATGAATCCTTTAGTAAAACACCAAGTTGAGGTGTTTGACAAAGTACTCAAATCATTAACCTTTAATTCTTATATATAGAGTTGTCACAATCTAATAAGACCACTCGAAAAATGAAATTAAGAACTTTTTACATGTGGATATGGATCTTTAACTAAACAATAAACCAAAATGTTCGACAATGTACCTACATCATTAATCTTTTATTATACCTGCCGATAGGCGGGTATATAGCGATGAGTTCGCTCTTGACCATATATTAATCCATGCGTTGACCAAATATTTGTATTGTTTTCCAATGTCACACTTTACCAATGGATTTTTTAATTTATTTCAATTATTTAAA